>CALNXI010002934.1:10883-55118 GCA_942486025.1 Porites evermanni
GTTACATGATTCAATCTTAGAAAGTGTTTACTGTGACTGAAAGCTTTCCCTTGCAAATTGGTCGCAATTAGAAGCGTTATGAAAATACACAAGTTTTTGCTATTCATCGAAGCGATCGATAAAAGCAAGAGAGCGCAAATTCCGGGTAAGCTGTCTCCTAACGGCGAATTCCGGCTTGGCTACGATGCAGTGTGAGAGGTCGGACTGTAAAATCGAACAAACGGTTCCCAAATTCAAGTATTCAAGTACTTGTTTTTTTCAAATCGTACTTCCTTTTTTAGAAATGCATGTTGTTTTTCATAAAGTTTGAGAGTAAAAGGGGTTATTTTTGTCTTGTTACACTTGATGGACTAAGGTGAACGGAAGTCAATCAGCCAGTTGAATAGTATACACAAGAGGCGCAAGTTGTTCAGTTTTAAAAAAAATGTCTGACGTATATAGGCCTCTATAAATAAAGTAGATATATTTATTTAAACACAATATATGCCATTGAACACCTTACACTGTATTAGTGATTGCTTCTTTCAATCTCGTTTCAGCGCACTTTTTGGCAAAGCGGAAGTTAGAATAGTGGTTATAGATAGGTGCAGGCGGAGTGGAAAGAATAGCTAAGTAGTTGATTTAGAATTTGCCATTTTGAAACGGAAGACGAGCCACAAACAAACAGCCTGACAGTAAAGAACCAAGCAACCATCAAATTAAATATGAAAAAGATCTTTATGACAATCTGTCTACTGCTCTTGTTGACCCTATCACATTCCTGGTGGGGCAGGAGACGAAGAAGAAGAAGACGGTCCTGTAGCAGTGTTAACTGCCAGGTCGGTGTATGGACAAGCTGGAGTTCCTGCTCACATCAGTGTGGTACAAGCGGTACACAGGCACGGACACGGCAGCAAACGCACGCCGCGTCCTGTGGCGGGACCTGTCCTTATCATTTACGTGAAACGCAAGCGTGTAACAGAGATGGCTGTCAAAACGGTGGTACTCCAAACAGCAATGGCTGTAGCTGTAGATCGGGATACCGCGGAACATGTTGTGAGCACGGTGAGTTAAGGCAACCCTTAATTTTTTCCGATACAATTGAGATTTGTTTCTAACTGCCTTGCAGGCCAAAGCAGATAAATCCCGTTTATTAATTCGCATATTAGCGGTTTCAGACTGAACGGGTCTTATAAAATCCTTTAATTTAGCACTGCTACATATTTATTGCTGTAGAGACGCAACTACAACGCTAAAACAAACCAAATATGAGAACCACAGTTGATTATCCAGGAAATCTGAGTATGCTTAGAACGTGTTATTGCTAGTAGATATTGACCATACATTTGCAAAGAATGCTTTATATTTTAATGATACCGTCAAGAAGCGGACACCTTTCCGTTATTTAGGTTGAAAAAATATTAATACAGCTGTAATGGCTGAAAAATATTTTGATTACTTGTCACGTTGAAATGCAAACTAAAAGCCAATGTTCACTGATATAATCCGACGCCTTGAAATAGCTGAATGAGTGTATTATTGAACTTATTAATAAGCAAACAGTAGATAACCGGGATTGTTTTCCTCCGGTTATAATCCGCCGAAAATACCTTTAAATGAAGAAAACAAGTAGATACGCCGAATTTATTCCACTTCTAATTGCATTTTAAGTGAGGTAAAGGAAAGAGCAATGTTTCCCATTGAAATTAAACATGGTAAACGAACAAACAAATGATGGATGCGATTGATATAACCTTTTTATGCAAAACCGTAAGCTAACTATAGGCAAAATCATGAACGAAACGTATTTCTCCTTTTTATTGACCTGGCGGCGAAATGCGTCGAGTCTGCTCTGATGTCACAAACAAAGAATCACGCGATGAAAGGTAAGACTTCTTTAACAAAACCCTGTGGGCTTTCGTTTTGCCAACTAAGTAACGGCGGAGTGACGGAGGAGTGATAAGTCAAAAATGTTTAGTACGCCGGGGTGCGTAATTGTCGATCTAACCTAGCGCGATTTGTATAATTTTGAATCTTTTGAAAATAGTTAGGTTGAAAAAAACAAGAATAAAAAGCAAAGATTTTCGTCGTGGGGCACTTTATCATCATTTCAAGCCAATAATATGTACCTGGTAAACGACATGAGATGCAAATGATCAGGTACCGTTTGAGGTATTTTACAAGATAAAATAGGATATATTTAACATCTGAATATTCATCATTATAAGCTAAATTTTGATCTTTGAAGACTTATTTATATGCGAACTTNCTTTAAATGAAGAAAACAAGTAGATACGCCGAATTTATTCCACTTCTAATTGCATTTTAAGTGAGGTAAAGGAAAGAGCAATGTTTCCCATTGAAATTAAACATGGTAAACGAACAAACAAATGATGGATGCGATTGATATAACCTTTTTATGCAAAACCGTAAGCTAACTATAGGCAAAATCATGAACGAAACGTATTTCTCCTTTTTATTGACCTGGCGGCGAAATGCGTCGAGTCTGCTCTGATGTCACAAACAAAGAATCACGCGATGAAAGGTAAGACTTCTTTAACAAAACCCTGTGGGCTTTCGTTTTGCCAACTAAGTAACGGCGGAGTGACGGAGGAGTGATAAGTCAAAAATGTTTAGTACGCCGGGGTGCGTAATTGTCGATCTAACCTAGCGCGATTTGTATAATTTTGAATCTTTTGAAAATAGTTAGGTTGAAAAAAACAAGAATAAAAAGCAAAGATTTTCGTCGTGGCGCACTTTATCATCATTTCAAGCCAATAATATGTACCTGGTAAACGACATGAGATGCAAATGATCAGGTACCGTTTGAGGTATTTTACAAGATAAAATAGGATATATTTAACATCTGAATATTCATCATTATAAGCTAAATTTTGATCTTTGAAGACTTATTTATATGCGAACTTTAAATCGATTACCACTGAGTCAATGAGCAATGATATTATGTGGCGGAGAATTAGACACTCGTTTTCTAGTATTTTCGAATTTTGAAAGTGAATCGTATTACTTGCCATGCGAGAAACAAGTCTGTACCTTTGAAGCAGACAATCAAACATTTTAAAAAGCGATGCCTTTGCTGTAAGCTATTAGCCCCTAGAAATCAGTTTGCTAAACTCATTTTCAATCTAGTCGAGCCGTTTACTGGTCACTATATAACTGACCAAAAAAACTTCGCTACTGTCTATTTTTGATTCTCATTTGCAACTTCCTCATGCATGCATGGAAATGGAAGGCAAATTACCTATCATTAGTAATTCAACAGAAAAATGTTATCAGTTAATTTTTTTTATTGACCATTATCTATTCAAAAATTTACGCTGTGATTCATTTTCATTTTTCGCTAATTTAAAAGAGTGAGAGGTACTTTTAGGGATAACATTCTCGGCACATTTATGGATAAGTGATATCTGTTCTCAGAAGTTACGGGTCCTTCAAGACGGCGAGTTACGCTTCCGAAGTTATACTGAGTTGAGTTACATCAGAGTGAGTTCGGGGGTGCTGCACAGTAGGGCATCGTGTTAGAGAATTTTACGCAAAGTCCAGAAGGACAATTTTACTAAACAACTTTATTTTGATTCAACATCGATCCAAATAAAAAAATTAGAAACTCTGAAGGCTTTGAATTCTATTTGCGTATCTTATATCTATGTATATTTAAAGGTTGTCTAATTGTTGTATTTAATTTTAATTCTTTTTTTTTGTCATACACGAACCTTTAAGGATGCATTTCCTTTCAACAAAATTGTGTATACGTCCAACGTGATTGTTTGATGCGAAAAATGAATGTGTGGACTCCGCATTAGGAGTACGGAATCTAAACGCAACATTGGGTCATTATTAATACTAAAGGGCCAGACGTAATTCCACTATTAGTCAGGTTTTATTATAGCGGTAAATAAAATTTTATCTTACCAAAGCGTGGACGCGATACCCCTCACTTACAGTAGATCTAGCTCCTCGCGCAGTATGGACTGACAGTTCGTAATCATACGTACATGTTGTTAAATGGCTCAGTCGAAGAAATTTCGCGTTGATTGTCTTTCCTTGCAAACTGATCGCAAGTAGAGTAAAAACAAAAGCAAACAGGCAACTGAAGTACATTGCTGGGGCCCAAAAAAACTGCCTCGATGCTTTGCTTGCTACGTAAAAAATGATAAAAGAATTATGCAAAGAATTTTAGAAAAAAAAGAGTGCCCAACAACCAATATCGTTTGTTTGGTTTCCGTTTAAGCTTCCACGAAATTGCGGTATTACTGATTTGTGGTTTAGATAATTAAAGTGATGCATTAAATACGTCAGTACCTTGTTTTTCTCAAATCCGTTTTTAAAGTAACAGTGAAGAAAGGCTTGTAAACATTCTTCAAATCAACATATTGTTGGCTGTCCTTTATAAGGCAGGAAGGAACTTGTTCTTCAGAAGTTTTAGAGCTGGAAACAGCAAAAGCGGCATTGCCTCGGGGGAAATGGGGGGGAGGGGGGAGGGGGAGGGGCGGTGGGGCTGTACTCAGCAAAGTTTTACACGGGCAGACTCCGCTCTAAACCCTTACCCTTTTATATACTATTTTTGACTGAAAAGGTACCCCTTTCGTATGGCCTTGTATTGACAAATGGTACCCCTTTCACCTACATATAGTTTAGAACTTTCTACCCCTTTTAACTACTGTAAATGTACTTTACCCTTTCATATATCTCAACTGGTTATATTTCGCCTACCCTACCTTTTTTCGGAAGCCTCCCGTATAGGCCATTATAGTGAGTACCCCCCCGGGAATTACTTCTACGCAACAGGGCGTAAATAAATCCCAGTCAAACCGCTCTCGTTTGTCTGTAACATTACGTATATGCCATTGTGTATTTAAAGTGCCTTATTAAAAAGTACAATGCGGCTTTCTGTGCTCGTAAATCATGTCACGAATCAAGTGCCAGGAAAATGTCTTAACCTAACTAAGCCAGAAAATACTTGCAACAAACCGCGAAGATGAAACGAGATATGATGATAATCTGCCTCCTCCTTCTGTTAACGGAGGTAGATACCTGGAGAAGAAGACGACGGCGACGGAGGGCCGCTCCCCCGCCCTGCAGCGCTGTAAACTGTGTCGTCAGCAGCTGGACAGGTTGGAGTTTTTGCTCACATCAGTGCGGTACAAGCGGTACACAGGCACGTTCACGGCAGCAAACGCGCGCAGCGTCCTGTGGCGGGACCTGTCCTTATCATTTACGCGAAACGCGAGCTTGCAACAGAGACCGCTGTCAATATGGTGGCACCCCTCAGAGTTATGGCTGTAGTTGTAGAGCAGGATACGGTGGGANATAGTGAGTACCCCCCCGGGAATTACTTCTACGCAACAGGGCGTAAATAAATCCCAGTCAAACCGCTCTCGTTTGTCTGTAACATTACGTATATGCCATTGTGTATTTAAAGGGCCTTATTAAAAAGTACAATGCGGCTTTCTGTGCTCGTAAATCATGTCACGAATCAAGTGCCAGGAAAATGTCTTAACCTAACTAAGCCAGAAAATACTTGCAACAAACCGCGAAGATGAAACGAGATATGATGATAATCTGCCTCCTCCTTCTGTTAACGGAGGTAGATACCTGGAGAAGAAGACGACGGCGACGGAGGGCCGCTCCCCCGCCCTGCAGCGCTGTAAACTGTGTCGTCAGCAGCTGGACAGGTTGGAGTTTTTGCTCACATCAGTGCGGTACAAGCGGTACACAGGCACGTTCACGGCAGCAAACGCGCGCAGCGTCCTGTGGCGGGACCTGTCCTTATCATTTACGCGAAACGCGAGCTTGCAACAGAGACCGCTGTCAATATGGTGGCACCCCTCAGAGTTATGGCTGTAGTTGTAGAGCAGGATACGGTGGGACGTGTTGCGGGCAAGGTGAGTTATATAGGTGTTTTCGCTTGTAAAAGGATGGCAGTTGGAAACAATAATCATGATAAAACCTCAAAAGGGCAACTGAACAACAAATCTGTTGTGTCTGAAAGCAGACAGCACCTATAGCACTTTGACGAGTTTCTATTTCTTTCTTGTAAATCTACAGAATGGAGTTTTTTTCTTTTAACTTTGTAGGCTCTCACTCTCTCTTTTCCGTCTCACTATGTTCTCACAATATTAAGGTCCGGTCACAAGTAGAATCTCAACATATCTAAGAACAGTAAGCCTACAACTCGACTTCTTATAGCCGCAAAGTACATTTCATGCCTGACAAGCCTAAAAAACGGGCTATAAACAGTTTAGAGCTATTGACTAAACAAACGAATATCAAATTGTTACACAGAAATTATCGAAAAGAGTAACGCATTCTAGATGATAGCTAAGAGGATAATGTATAGTGTAATTATATCAAATGCAAAACGAAAACTAATCGATAATCAAGGACATACATTTCCATAAAAGCAATTAATATCAACGGTTTATTAGAGTTGTTAGTATTTTACATGGTGTAAAAAACTCATGCCAAAGACAAGTCACATCCATTTGATAACTGGAGTCTTATTCGTGTAAACACTGATCTTATAACAAACTGTTTTCGTTCTTTAAGGTCTGCATGGGATTGATAGACGGTGGGTTTTGATAGAAAAACGGGTTGTCTTTTAATTTTCTGATCAGTGAACTAGCAGTTTGGATTTTCCTTTGGGTTTTCTTACAGAAAGTATGTTGTGCTCACTTTTGACTTCCTGTTATTTTTTTGCTGCTACGGGAACTGCTTAGCGGGATTAATCAGGTCTGGTATGCGGAAATTCGGAATAAGTCCACGCCAAAAAGAAAAAGATAATTAAAAAGTTATCCGAATTCCCGGATTCTTATGGGTGAAGGAATTCTCAAATTTTTATTAATACTATCATCTGTTTTTAAATATGATACCAGATCAGAAAATCACTGAAGGAAAAGGCTCTCAATAGAACCCGTTACAACAAACAATCCCCGAATCTACTGTACTTACTGCTTCGTTCCCGACCTTTTTCGAAGGCTTTGCGTTTCTATTACAACAACGAATCTCATCATCCAATAAAGTTTATCATCGTTTGCTTCGGGTTTTTCCTAACGCAGGAACTTGTCGTTACGCATGAAAAGTTATATTTGCAATAGATGTATAGATGAGTTGCCTGAATTCAAGTTAGCTCGGTTATGATTTTGTTTTGATAGTTTGGCCGAAATTATTTGAAAGTACATTAAAGCGAATTTTTTTTTCAGTTAGAACAACTCCTACTGAATACTATATCGCACTGTGCTTTGCTATCATGTTTTTCATTGTGCATCAGTAATTGTTCATACGGTACAAAAACAATTAAAAAAAATTGAACTGATGAGTTAAATGCAACGAGCAAATAAAAGCAATGAATATATAACAGTTGACCCTTTGCAATGGCCTCAGTTCAATTGACAAAGTTTGTAGGGTTATATCTATAAACCCTTACGTCCCAGTAACGCTATTGGTACCTTCTACATTACCATCATGTACTGTTCCAGTCTCAGACTTTTTTAAAGTACTCTCGAAAATAATCAATCATGCACTATCAGTTACTTCATTGGAATAATTCTAATTAAATGAATTGTAGCTTACCAAAGCATGAACGCGGTATCCCTCACTCGCTATAGACTTGGCTCCTCTCGCAGTATTGACTGACACTTCATAATCATATGTACAAGTTGTTAAATGGCTCAGTCGCAGAAATTGCGCATTGATTGTCTTTCCTTGTAAACTGTTTGCAAGTAGAGTAAGGACACAAGCAAGAAGGCACTTAACGTACATTGCGAGGCCAAAATAAGCTTCCGCGGCTAGCTTCGGCTTTTACTATTTTCTAATCACAACTGCCATTTATTGAACAAAGCAGCTAATTCAGCTGCAACGGCTTTTTTTCTTCGCCCAGCATCCACGGAACGCGGTTTTATTCCCGCCTTCTGTTTAAGCTTCCACAAAACGAGTCGTTTGTGTAAAAAGGCAACCAAATTTAACATAAACACCATTATTTTCACGCATCGATGTACAAAAATCAATGAAAAAACCTCAGATTAAATAATTACAATTGTCTAAGAGCAACCCATGGTATGCGGAAATTCGGAATAAGTCCACGCCAAAAAGAAAAAGATAATTAAAAAGTTATCCGAATTCCCGGATTCTTATGGGTGAAGGAATTCTCAAATTTTTATTAATACTATCATCTGTTTAATATTATACCAGATCAGAAAATCACTGAAGGAAAAGGCTCTCAATAGAACCCATTACAACAAACAATCCCCGAATCTGTGCTGTACTTACTGCTTCGTTCCCGACCTTTTTCGAAGGCTTTGCGTTTCTATTACAACAACGAATCTCATCATCCAATAAAGTTTATCATCGTTTGCTTTGGGTTTTTCCTAACGCAGGAACTTGTCGTTACGCATGAAAAGTTATATTTGCAATAGATGTATAGATGAGTTGCCTGAATTCAAGTTAGCTCGGTTATGATTTTATTTTGATAGTTTGGCCGAAATTATTTGAAAGTACATTAAAGCGAATTTTTTTTCAGTTCGAACAACTCCTACTGAATACTACAGCGCACTGTGCTTTGCTATCATGTTTTTCATTGTGCATCAGTAATTGTTCATACGGTACAAAAACAATTAAAAACCCGTTACGAAAAATTGAACTGATGAGTTAAATCCAACGAGCAAATAAAAGCAATGAATATCTAACAGTTGACCCTTTGCAATGGCCTCAGTTCAATTGACAAAGTTTGTAGGGTTTATATATCTATAAACCCTTACATCCCAGTAACGCTATTGGTACCTTCTTCATTACTATCATGTACTGTTCCAGTCTCAGACTTTTTTAAAAGTACTCTCGAGGATAATCAATCATGCACTATCAGTTACTTCATTGGAATAATTCTAATTAAATGAATTGTAGCTTACCAAAGCATGAACGCGGTATCCCTCACTCGCTATAGACTTGGCTCCTCTCGCAGTATGTATGTTGTTAAATGGCTCAGTCGCAGAAATTGCGCATTGATTGTCTTTCCTTGCAAACTGTTTGCAAGTAGAGTAAGGACACAAGCAAGAAGGCACTCAACGTACATTGCAAGGGCCAAAATAAGCTTCCGCGGCTAGCTTCGGCTTTTACTATTTTCTAATCACAACTGCCATTTATTGAACAATGCAGCTAATTCAGTTGCAACGGCTTTTTTTCTTCGCCCAGCATCCACGGAACGCGGTTTTATTCTCGCCTTCTGTTTAAGCTTCCACAAAACGAGTCGTTTGTTTAAAAAGGCAACCAAATTTAACATAAACACCATTATTTTCACGCATCGATGTACAAAAATCAATGAAAAAACCTCAGATTAAATAATTACAATTGTCTAAGAGCAACCCCGTTGTGACGCAAATAGCTTCAGCGAAAACAGGAACTCTGTAAGTTATAATTAAACTAGGCGTTCTGGCTTTAGTTGTTCAAACGTTTTTTAGCGCTATTCAAGAGATAAATCACTTTCCAGCGGAATATGTATGGTAACGCGATTGGTTTCCTTTTCAATTGGATTCCTTTTAAGAGATTTTTAGAGATTTATTTATAGCATTATTCGCCTGTAGAACAACTGGAGCATGTCCATAATTTCAGCGAATTTCATTAAATAACATTACCGCTGTGTCTGTTACTTTCAATTAATAATACAACAAATTCCTCGAAGCTGAAACAGGATAACTTCCTCTTCTCGCATGCCTAAAATGCTCTAAAATAACAGAATTTGGAATAAGGAAAATCCGTACGAGTGTTACCAAGGCTAAAATATAATTAGCGGCTGAAAAACCCGGTTAAATGAAAACAGCAAAAAGCCCAAGCCTTTTTAAAATGTTACTGTTAGATACAAAAGAATGTAGGCATCGTAAGTAATCAATTCAAGCGAGAAAATTTTAAAGCGAAGGCTAAAGATTAAACTAATGAAAGTGATTAGAATCTATTTACCAACAAAATAGTGCAAAAATTGTAAGGTATTGATTTTCATATAAAGATTCCTCAGAAGTACCAGAAGAAGCGCATGGAGAAGACGAACTTGTTCACGCGTGGACAAACACCGAAAGCGGAAGTTTTCAATTTTGCATTAATTTTAGTGTACTGTAATTTAAAAAGAGCGATCATCTAAAACCAGAACTAATCATTTTTAAAGTAGCCTGTGTCAGCATAGCAAAACAAACATGAAAAGATCTTTCATTATAATTTGCGCACTGCTTTTGATTATGGAGGCAAATTACTTTTTTTGGCGAAGAAGAAGACGACGGAGGTCTTCTCCGCCTTGCAGCGCTGTAAATTGCCTCGTCGATAGCTGGACAAGTTGGAGTTCTTGCTCGCATCAGTGCGGTACTAGCGGTACACGGGAGAGGACACGGCAGCAAACGCGCGTCGCGTCCTGTGGTGGAACATGTCCTTACGAGTTATGGCAAACGGAAGCGTGCAACCGAGATTCCTGTCAAAACGGTGGCACTCCTCATAGCAGCGGCTGTAGTTGTAGAACGGGATATGGAGGGGGCCTGTTGCGGGCAAGGTGAGTGCATTTCACTCAAGCATACTATATCTTTCTCTGTGAGACAGCAGTTTTAAGTGAGGGGGGGGGGTTGATGAAGTCAGATCATGAGAGTCGGAGATTAAGGCTTATCAGATTGATTCTACTTCCTTTAGAATATCTTAGAGAAATTTCAGATAAATTACTTTTTTTCAAATTTAGAAACAGCCTTACATCCACTGGCATTAGAAAATTCCTGCGCACGAACACAATCAGGATGATTGCAGAAAGTCATATTTCATTAGGACTGCCGAGCTGGGGAACTCTTTGCTATGCGAGTTCAAATTAGCCAACAATTATTCAACAATGTTTATAACTAGCCTTTTTCAATGTTATCTTTCAAAACTTGAGACCTGTAATCCTCCAATGTTGCAATCTGTAATGTTATGATCTTAGCTTGTCTTACTATGAGGTGCAATTAGGACGAAAGTTCTGTTCCTATCTCCTGCCACATCCCTCCCCCCCTTCCCGCCACCACCACCACCACTCCCATTTACTTTTTTTGTTAATACTCTCCTTTGTTTTCATTGCAATTGTTGTGGTGTGTGTATTAAACTAAAAATTGAGGCTGTTGACGTGTAGATGTGTGCCCAATAAATAAGACGTCAAGACATTGAATCTCTTGTGCTGTCTCGCTATTTTGAACAAAAAAATTTCATTTAGTTTTATTCTCACAGTCACTCATTCCTTCTCCCTTACTTTAAAAAGTGAAAAGCTTGACAAAAGCGTTTCTCTTGATTAGTTGTGAAATATTCAGGGGGAAATAAAAATAACCAGGGGGTATTTAGGGGTGGGCCAGGAGGTCCCGGTCTTCCCCTTTGTCCGGGAATTTTTTCCCTTTTCTAAACGTGTGTCGGATGGTACTTCGAGCTTTGTTACTTAATATATTTTCAGATTACATGTTCAATATGGAACCCATATATTTTCAGNGTCAAGACATTGAATCTCTTGTGCTGTCTCGCTATTTTGAACAAAAAAATTTCATTTAGTTTTATTCTCACAGTCACTCATTCCTTCTCCCTTACTTTAAAAAGTGAAAAGCTTGACAAAAGCGTTTCTCTTGATTAGTTGTGAAATATTCAGGGGGAAATAAAAATAACCAGGGGGTATTTAGGGGTGGGCCAGGAGGTCCCGGTCTTCCCCTTTGTCCGGGAATTTTTTCCCTTTTCTAAACGTGTGTCGGATGGTACTTCGAGCTTTGTTACTTAATATATTTTCAGATTACATGTTCAATATGGAACCCATATATTTTCAGATTACATGTTCAATATGGAACCCAGGCATTTGCTAAATTTAAGCGTCCAGAATGCACTAGATTGCATCTCAGAAAATTTCAATCTCAAAAATTTTCCTGGAGGAGCGCGCGCCCGAAACTCCCAAGAAAAGTGCGCCGTTCGCAGTCCTGATGGGTGCTTTCCACATTGCCACTGTATACCGTATATCTTGAGGCCCCCTCTATCACAAAATCCTCCGTCCACCCTGTTCAAAGGTTTTCTAATTTTATAATCTGAGCTTAGGGTGAGAGATTCGGTGTGAACAGATGACTTTCGCCAACCAACACTCTTTTTTTAACTCCTTCATTACATTTTCCTTTTTCGTAAAGAGATTCAAAAAGAATTTCTAAGACGGAGAAGGTTAGCTGTCTTCTAGTTCAATGCAGAAAAATTAACTATTTGGCATTTGAAGATCTTTAAATTAAACAACACGATAATAGTATATCAAAACGCGTAAAGTGAAGGCGGCATTGCATCAAAATGGTTAATATTACGCAGTCGACGAATAGTTTTATGACTAATCAAACGTCTAAGGACGAGGGCGACTCCACCGACTGGGCTAGTGAAGAAATTATTGGCTAAGAAAACCACCTGCTTTCACGCAAGATTCGCGAGGCGATAAACATTCTTACTCGGAGCCTGGAAATGAACCGTGATCAGGGCAACCAGCTTCCCTCAATTTATGGAACAATTTTGCATCCTCTTAAAACGAGTCTGCGAATAACAGCAAACGTCATCACTGATGAAGGGATCCGTTCGTGTTAAAGAATACTTCTTTGCAAAACACCCACTACTATTCTTTTGGAGTTTAACTACCTGCAAGAAAGCTCAAGCAGCCAATAGGCCCTTGCAGCGTGCAGTCACTTGACATTCTATTCAAGGAAGGTAAAATCACGTGGAAATTAGTCAAAAGGAAAATTTTGAGGTGACAGATGCAAAAGACCAAGATTTTTATGGGTGTTTGAATGTCTAAAATATTGATGGACTTCCCACTTTTTGAATCACCATGAACCGGCCCTCTCTGAAAAGAGGTTTAAAAAAACTACTTGACATAAGCACTGTTTACGTTACTAAATTAAGGGCTTGATTTTTTTTTGTCTTTATATATTACTAAACTAAGGGCTTGATTTTTTTCTGTCTGCATATATTAAGCCGAAGTATGGCAAAATGAATAGTGACGCAGTGAAAAAATAACAATAAACAATTACTTTAAAAGCATTAAAAAAGGTATGCCACCTTAGAGTTATTGTGTATTAAATTCTTTAACCCGTATTTTAGCGTTCAATTGTGTTTGTTCGTTGTAGTATCTTGCTCTATCCTCTCAAAACCGGGAATTTCAAGACATGCAACAAAATCTANCAATAAACAATTACTTTAAAAGCATTAAAAAAGGTATGCCACCTTAGAGTTATTGTGTATTAAATTCTTTAACCCGTATTTTAGCTTTCAATTGTGTTTGTTCGTTGTAGTATCGGGCTCTATCCTCTCAAAACCGGGAATTTCAAGACATGCAACAAAATCTATGATACAATCAAATCAATAGCTTCAGAATTATTTGAGTATTTGGTAATATGACTGACACTTTCATCAAGCATTTTGGATGAAGGAAAGAATCTGCACGTTGATATTGTGGTGTAAAGACTTCAACAAATCAAGTGCCCTCACTGATATCGTGGTTGTCAGACAGGTCACTTGTCAGTCAATACGCAAAGTGGAATAAATTCTTCCATTTTGCATTAATAGTTCTCTATGAGTGTAAATGAGAACCTCAGGAAAACTAGCAATATAAGGCAAAGTAGTCATTGCATGTAATCTATATGAAAATTAAATATGAAAAGAACTTCGATGATAATCTGCCTCCTGCTTCTGTTAACGGAGGTAGATACCTGGAGAAGAAGACGACGGCGACGGAGGGCCGCTCCCCCGCCCTGCAGCGCTGTTAACTGCCTCGTCAGTAGCTGGACAAGCTGGAGTTCCTGCTCACATCAATGCGGTACTAGCGGTACACAAACACAAATTAGGCGGCTGACGCGGGCCGCTTCTTGTGGTGGAAGATGCCCTTATTCTCTACGGCAAACGCGAGCTTGCAACCGAGATACCTGTCAAAATGGCGGTACTCCTCATAGTCGCGGCTGTAGCTGTAGACCGGGATATGGAGGAACGTGCTGTGACCAAGGTGAGTGCATGTCACTCCCACAAGTTTTTCGGCTTTGTATGTCAACCTACTACATGTAAGAAATGACTGCTCTTTTCAAAGCAGCGGCTGTAGCTGGTAGAGTTCGAGCGTGCTGTGGGCATGGTGATATAATTGCGCATATCACTTCCACATTTTTATAGTGTTTCAGTCAATAGCAAAAGGAAAAAAGTAAGATGGTGGGAGAGAGATTACTGTTCTGTGCGGACGAAGGTTCCCGCCAAATTAACCTATTAGTAAGCGTTCCTTAGTTCAAGTTTCTTTCAAATGCATTTCTAAGACAAATAATCATGATAAATTGCTTCAATAACGTTGTTCCCAAACGCAAGCAAGCTTGCATGGAAAACAGAGTTAACTTGATAAAACCTTTGAAGTATGACAGAACGGTAAGCTATGGTGGAGGTTTTCTTTAAACTGTACGCACGAAAGAGTAGCTGTATGTAATCACTTGGCTTCAACTTTAATAGAACCGTGAAAAAAGGGTATCTAGAATTTTTGTTTCGTGACTGTTGAAACCCTTACAACTGACCCTTTAGGCGCCTTATAAGATGTCATACCTTTTATCATCCAAAGTATCAATCAAATTTTCCAAGTTGTTACTAAATCCCAGTTGATGTGGCCTTTAGAAAAATGCGGCTGCAGGTTACATATCTAAGGTATTGTTTCAAATTATCACTTAAAATTAGGAGATGTACAAATTAAACTGACACGACGTCTCTTTAGCGCTGGCAATGTGCTATAGTCTCAGCTCTTGATGTGTGATTTTCATTTGAATTGTCTAACCTTTGGCATAGAAATATCAATTCTGAAAAAAAAAATTTAAGCGCTAATCAGTCATTCAATCAAAACAGTCAAACGACAGACAATCATTAAAAGGATAATTTGGATAAATTGCCAATAAAACGTTTTTTGATGAAGTCATATACAATTTTCGAAAGGGGAGGAAATTAAGTGGAAACTTCAGCATTAGAATTCAAACCCTACCAAGATACTTTTTCACTCACAGAGTCGTAACGCAGACGCTAAAATACAGCAAGTTGATGCATAAGTGATTACTAAGAACTCATAGCTCTAATATTTATACACGCTGCCCGCTGCGATTTTGAAATGAATATAAAACACTAAGAGTCGTGCAACTTGCCACGAAATCTACCAACGCGCAGGCAATATTTAGTGTTGCTAAAATCAACACTTGTATAACTTATCGCCTTTTGCACGCTTTGCGGGTAATCAGAGAAAATAAGAATTGAAAAAGTTACAATCAAAACTCGAGCAATGTCATCACGGAAATAGCTGAACACAAAAAAAAATATCTGTAAACATACAAACTTACCAGAGCATGAATTTGGTATCCATCGCTTGCTGTAGAATGAGCGCCTCTTACTGTATGTACTGAGACTTCGTAAGAGTAGGTGCATTTGGCGTGCAGAACGAGTGACAAATGTCTTAGTTTCTGGCCTAACACCACAGATCCCCAGCTATCATCTAAAGCTGAAATAAACGCCCATACTACTAACACATTTGGGAGCCAATTCATGGCTACTGCCAAGTGCTCCTGGAGGTGGCGAAATCAGGTCCCTGCTCAACAATAACCTAAGGTACACTGAATTTACATAGTATTTACATAGCACACAAGGCACACTAGGAATTTTATCAATATTTATCAGCTGAGAAAATTTCTGTGCACTCTTCAAAGCTTACTTCAATTAACTCTAAACAACATATTTCTTAGTTCTGAGGCATCTCAACCCTGCCCTCAGTTGCTCTCAGACATGCAAGCTGAAGTCCTGGCCTCCAAAGAAAATTTCGTAGAAACTGATATGCAGTGATAATGTCAGCACAATCAAGTGACCGAACTGCAAAGGAGCTAACGCTATTTTAGGCCAGGGTTGTTATTGCTTTAGCTTGCATTGCCTTAGATTCGAACGCAGTAAAATGTGGACGAAGAAGATGTTGTTAGCTATAACGGTGATACTTTCGTGTTGTGTGAGGAGCACTGATTCTTGGCGCAGAAGAAGGGGTGGAGGGGGCCCTCCTCCTTGTGGTCCAAGAAATTGTGTTGTTGGTTCGTGGAACGCGTGGAGTGCCTGCAGCCACCAGTGCGGGACTAGTGGAACGCAGAGAAGGACAAGACCACAGGTTTCTCCTGCTTCTTGCGGTGGAAGTTGCCCGTACACTTTCAGTGACAATCGGGCTTGCAACAGGGACAATTGTCAGAATGGGGGAACACCCCATAGCAGCGGGTGCTCTTGTCGACCGGGTTACAAGGGGACATGTTGTGAAGGAGGTAAGGAAAAATACCTGTGTGTGTGTGTGTGGAGCGTTTAAGGATCACTGTAGTTGGCTATTGCTGAAGCGGCTCCCCCGGTTGCCATCCTTTAAAGTTTACCAAGTATCATTTAATTATCAGTCATTTTTACTACAGGTGCTGTTTACGGCCAAGTTAAATAAAATCATGTGAATAGAAATAATAAAACTGAAAAATATTTAAAACAAATCCACTTGATAAAGACTATCAAGGATTAGAATCACAAAAAGATCAGCAGAAAATTAATTGTAAACGATTTATGAAGGCAGAAACAAAAGAAATCCGGCATTGATGAGAAAGTTATCGATCGGAAGTGGGATCGAGATGCAATACGTTTGTGCTCTCCAAATTGAATATTGAACGGAGTATTTATTCCTCCGTGAGTTAAATACAAAACACATTAACCAATAAAGCTCTCAGATCAACAGTAATCTGTATATCGCAATGGATCAAGAAGCAGATGCTACAATGAGCCTTCTAAATATTATGATTGAATATTTGCATCGCAACAATTATATTGATTCCTTGTATCGTAACCTTTTAAGGACCGCACTACTCTACTCGCGTTTTGAAAGCTATATTGATTAAAACCTAACGCTCAAACGATAGTTTAGCAATGCCGTCCCTCACCTTATACAGTCAGGTCGTGGATAAAGTGGGATAACCTTTGCTATATGAATTCTCAGAAAATGTGGAATTCCTAAGAATTTCTAGAACTTCCCTGTACTTCCCGCTTGTACAGCTAAGTACTAGGAACATTTGGGAATCTTAAAACACGATTCTAGGATTAATCGGTAATTCCGAAATTCACCTAACGAGTCCTAAGTGAGTTTTGAGTTGTGGTTGGTTTGCGGCTCAAAAGGAGTCTTATGTGCGTGGGATGAGCCCCGGGGGGACACTCAAGGGAAGTCTGGGTAGAGGTGTGCCGCCGAGGCCCTCAAACCCCGACACTATTTAAGACAAAAATTGCTCATTTCGCCACTCTGTTTAAGACAGGAGACACTACTTTCTGACCCTAATTTGCTTTGTTTTGCATGCAGAATTAAGTAATTTTTCACACTAAAATCGTGGAAACAGATTTTTAGGGGAAAAAATATCGGTATTGCAAATGTAGACCGCTCATCGCAAGACAAGACAATGCTTTATTTGGAGTCTTATACAGTCCTATGTACATCGACTTTATCCAAATAATTTAAAATCATAACACATATTGCACACTAGTGGAACTATAATCAATGTTAACCTAAAGAACTAATGATCTTCTTTTCTCATAGCAGTCGAATACGTATTTTGCAATTAACTTTTGCACTGGTTTGTTAGTTTTGTTTGTTTTGGCTGCCAGTCAAAAAAGACGCTTAATAGTGAAATTGTATACCCTGTTCAAGACTCAAGACCTTGAAAACTAGGCCAAATAAAGGAGTGCCCCCCCGCGGGGGATGAGCCTAGTATCTTCGGTCTTGTCATATAACTCTGCTAAACTGTTAACAGTAGTGGGTCATAAATTTCAATTGAGCATTGCAACTTTGCAACGTTTAAAAAGAAGCGAACACTGTTCTTCTATCCTGGGCGCGTGTCGTGCAACGGCTCACGAGCGGAAAAGAGAGCCGGTCAGGTGATTACACATGCGTGTCAGCAGAACATTACAAAGATGTTTACTGATGCAGCAAAAATAATATTAAAATATTATTTTTGCCTCTACGCGGAAAAAGGTATTAAGATTCAAGAACTGGGCGTTCATAGTGTCGAGTAAACCCTTTATCTTGCTTTAACTTAATGTTGGAATGTAAAAATACCAGTGAAAGGCTGAACCATTTAACTGATATTGGAATGGTTCAGCCTTTCACTGGTATTTTTACATTACAACATTAACTTAAAGCAAGATAAAAGGTTTACTCGACACTATGAACGCCCAGTTCTTGAATCTTGATACCTTTTTCCGCGTAGAGGCAAAATTAATATTTAACCCACTGATAACCTTAAACCAGGTTTTAAAAGATAGTTTTAAGAGAGAGTGTTAAAGTCTTCTTTTTTTTTTAAAACGGCTTTTTATGGGGAAAAAGATCAGATAGAGGTGGAAAAAATGTCATGAGGGAGGGAGGAGGAAGGAGAGAAACAAACCGAAGTTCAATAAAAAGCCAAAGGCCAAACGTAAACTCTGGTAAACTGCCGGATTGAATGATCCCTAACAGTTGCATTAAGAAAAAGCAAAAACTTGAGCCTTGTATCAGTAAAAAATGAATTTCAGCTATGCTGGACGCAAAATTTTAGTGAATAAACAAACCAGTAGTAAACATACAAACTCACCAGACCATGAACTTGAAATCCATCGCTTTCTGTAGAATGAGAGCCCCTTGTGGTATGGACTGCAATTTCATAAGAGTAAGTACATTTGGCGTGTGGTACGAGTGACAAATGTCTCTGGTACATAGATCCCCAGCAATAATCAAAAGCTAAAATTAAGCCCCACAGCAATGGCACATTTGAAAACCAATTCATTGCTTCTGCCAGGCACATACTTCTGGAGGTGGCGAAATGACTACAGGGGGCCAAACTGTGCAAAACGTGACTAACAATAATTAAGTAAACTATTTTACGTCACAATAGACTCGTTAGGAATTTTTAACAACAATATTTCTCCGATGAGGAAATTTCTATCGGACCAGCTTGAGGCTTACGTGCGTTGAAAACATTAATGATAACAAATTCCGACCCACAGTCAAGCACTCGGTTGTTAAAAGAGCTGTGATCATTCCGAACGAATCTGAAGTGCTGTTCTCACAAGACCATTTTGTAAGACCAGTCGATGCAATATTGCAGGCCGTCAAGTGAGGACAGTGAGAGAAAAGCAGGGCGCCTGAGATAACGCGATTTATTCGGCCAAGCTGCAAGTTTAAGTTTAATCGTCACAGTTTCCTCCCTACACTAATATTCGAAGGACGATGTGGAAAATTATGTTCACGATTTTTTCACTGGTGGTCTTCTTGTGCGCGCAAAATGTTGATTCTTGGCGCCGGAGGAGACGCAGACGGGCTCCTCCTCCGTGCAGTGCTAGAGATTGTACAGTTAGTTCGTGGAACACGTGGAGTTCCTGCAGTCACCAGTGCGGGACTAGTGGATCACAGAGAAGGAGAAGAGCACAGACTTCCCCCGCGTCGTGTGGAGGAAGTTGTCCGTACACTTTCGATCAAACTCGCGCTTGCAACAGGGACAAATGTCAGAATGGGGGGACACCTCATAGCAACGGTTGTTCTTGTCGGTCAGGTTACCAAGGAACGTGTTGCGAAGGAGGTAAGAGGTAACGTTGGTTGACGTTTTTTAACAATTCCGGATCAAATTGCACTTTGAACGATGGTTTTTTAGAGTTGTGATTACCGGTGAAGAATATGTTGACATTTAACTTTGTATATTAGATTTTATCAAGAGAGGATAAAGCTCAGAGACTGAATCTCCTATATAGGCCCTATACCCATCGTAATCCCTCTAAAGATATTTTTAGATCTTCTTTTTTTGTTTCCAAATGGGCTGAATGATAGGCAATCATACGTCCTTAGTTTTTGCAATGTTGACAGGTGGGCGAAGGCCCGCTCAATGCTCCGCTACGTTCGCGAATCAATTGTTGTATTGGCGGAAGAAATAACGAGAAAACTGCAACCATAGGGAAACGAGTCCAATGTATACGTTTTGTGGACGAATGCGCCTCTAGGGAGGTGAGTGTAGTAAGTGGAAAGAAAAAGTATGGTGGCATAGATTGTAAAGCTTCAAATAATTTTAATAACGAAAGAACTACAGTACATCCCGCTCTAAGTACGCACTAATATCAGGAAAAACAAAATTGAATGTATCAGTCCCCGAAGAATGTTTTTGGTGTAGCTTCTGTTTAAGCAACAATTCGGATCTAAGCTAATTTACCGTGAGAATTCAGCATCCTGCAAACGAGATACATGAAGAAGAAACCAAAGAAACTAAAATCACTAACAAAAGGTTATTTAGCTGCAAGAAAAAGCTACCTTTAAAGATGTCAAAGAAAATTGTTGCTTAAAAAGACAACTGCTTCTAAATATCAAAGTAATCCGCTGTGTAAACCACACCGGAAACCACAAAACAATTATTAAATGCCTCATGACCTCTCAATGTTCCACGGAGACTCATTAGAGCGACCAAATTAAGATTTGCTGAGTGAAAAATTAAAATACTCCATGCACTTCATAACCTACGAGCTAAAAAGAAAAAAAAGAAAACCGTTCTTGTTTTAAAGAATACTTAGGGCGGTGACGTTTCACACTCATGGGCTTGTCAGTCGTGTTCAGCCTGTCAACACATTATTTCAAATCCAATTTCCTTTCCTTCTGTTTCTCGACGCTAATTCCAAATTGATACGTACTGAAATGAAGAAAAACCTCTCAAAAAACAGTTATCATTTCGCACAAAGAGAGGATAAGACCTCTTTATCCTCTCTTGTTTCGCATTCATCGCAACTCTCGCACCCCCGACGTTAAAGGGATTACGATGGGTAGAGGGCCTATATATGGGGATTCATTCTCTGAGATTTATCTCCAGGGAAAATCGCCCTGGGGATGAGGTTGTTATATTAAAAACCTCCCAACTGCACATGACTGATGTCATGAACTGTTGGAGGGTAGATCAAAGGTTAGGGCGAGGTCAGGGTTAAGGTTCAGTGGAATTTTCTAAATATTTTATCCAGCTTGTTGGAAAAAAGAGTAACCGAACTTCAAACTAATAGCTTCTGGAGGCAAAACCGACCTACAAAGTGCAAAGAGCGTCCGAAGTTTTGCGTTAAGTGTAATTACTCACTTGATCAATTTGTTTTGAGAGACCTATTAACCAGCTTCAACATAGTTTAAAACAAAGGAAACGTTGAGGCGATGTCGAGACAAAGTTTAAAACAAAACAAAGACAACACGCGTTCAACTTACTCCTTTCAATATCTCACAACAATAATGAAAGAGTTTCTGCTTTTTACAAGTTTCTCGATCATCTTGAGACCTTTTGACCAGGGTTTTAATAAGGGATATGACACCCCAATTTTGTCTGGTATTGAAGTCATTTCCGCGCAAATGCAAATTATTCTTGTATGCAAAACTTAACACTCCTTCCCTCCCTGTGTTCGAGATAGAAGTTAACAGTTTACGAAAGCTAGTAAAAGATTTTGCTTGTCTTACATCAGTGGACAAAACAGAACAGAACAGTCCCTCTGTAGCAGAAGCTATTTCTATAGTAATTGGTTCGTGGCAAGGGAACAGCAAGATTGTTTTCAGAATCTCTAAGGTTATAAGAATTAAATGTGTCGCAGCGTAATATGAATTTTGAAGACATGTAATCAAGTGCAAGGCAATTCAAAGATTTATACACCATCACAGCCTTCTGAATTTGCCGCTGAGTTTCAGGGTTTTGCCACCCCAAGTCATTTTAAAGTATATTTACATCTGCATCATGTTTGGAGTTTGTGAGAACGCGTGCTGCACGTACCCCATACCACTCTGCAATATTCAAAATGTGATTGGACAAGGTTAACATACATCATGCAAGGCGGTAGGGGGCAAACAATGATTGATGCGTTTTATAGCTCCAATACCAGATGCAATTCTCTTAGACAAAGCGTCAACATGGTTTTCCCACATTAGATTTTCGTCAATAAGCACGCCAAGAGACTTAGAGCATTGAGAATGTTTGATTGGAACGTTATTTATATTCAAAGAAGGCAGAGAAGGTAGATTATTAAGTTTTTGCCTTGAGCCGGTTAACCCGAACTCAGTATTAGTCATATTTAGCGTTAGTTTATTTGTGGTAAGCCAGCGATTTATGTTGAGCAAGTCCTCGTTCAGGGAAGACTGAATGGAATGGATATTACCATACGAATAAGATGGGTATCACCAGCACACATTCTTGGCACAGAGTGAGACAGACAATTGGGCAAATCATTGATATATAGCAAAAACAGTAAAGGCCCTAATATTGTTTAATGGGGAATACCATACTTGAGGTGCAACATTCTGACAGCATTTTAGCATCCTTCTTTTGACTTTTAAACAAGGTATAGATTACCATCGTAATCGGCTTGCACTATTTGGAGCAGGTTACATCTATCTGCTCGAGGCTAGGAGATGACTTTGTTTACCATGAGTCAGAGAAAACGAGGAAGTGGAAGCATCCGTAAAATGTTCAAGATGGGCAGCTTTTACCTAATGATAGGAAAATTACAAAAATCCGACCGGATTTAGGCGACATTAGATTCTAAAATCACGAAAAGAAAAGCTTTAGAGACTACATACCCTTTGATAACCAAGTCATAAGAATTCCCCCGCCCCACTCTGTACAGTATGTTGCAATGCACTTTGTGAATCGTGTTAAATAGTCTTCTGTTCTTGCAGACGTGAATGAATGCCTACGAAATCCCTGCCAGCACATCTGTACAAATACATTCGGAAGTTATACCTGCCAATGCCATTCATGCTACACCAAACTTGAAACACGGTGTGACCTGAGACAATGCAAAATTAGTGGCTCGTGTTACGCTTATGGAGCAGTGAACCCGAGCAATAAGTGCCAGGTGAGAAAAAAAATACAATAGAGTTTAAGAATTGAGACACACGAGTCCGGTAATTGCTCATAGAACAACAGGTTTTTACTCAAATCACGTCGTTTGACCGAAATTGCACAGTGTGTTCGGAGCTTTTCACATTGCATCAATCTGCTAGTTCATCCAGTACTTTTAAATGAATCCATATCTCGCATCCTAATTTTCATTTAGATTAACAATTCATTTATAACCTCAAAAGCACAAATAAGGACGAGGTCCTGTACTCTTCAACAACTAAGAAGGGTCGAATCCAATACACAATTTTGATATCTGCCCCATTATGCATACCGATTTCACCTCAGCAGTATCAAAAATATATATATATCTAGATGGACGACATCAAAAATGTTCATTTTGATGAGGGCTTCAAGTGTCAACACTAGATAACATAGCAAAACCCAAAGCCAAACATTTGCAATAAGAAGCTGGTCTTTTTCTCGCACAAAAATATTATACACTGATTGTGATGGGTGTACCATCCAAACAATTTGTCCGCTAAATTAAAAAAGTTGTAATGTTGGTGAGGGAAACTATCTACTAAAAGTATATTGTTACTGCCGTCTAAACCTTTTGGTTCAAACCGAAAGGCTAATTAATTTAATTCGCTTGTGACAGGACTGTAACAGTGCCAACAAGATGGCCTGGACAAACAATGACGCATTACCTTGTAGTGACGGTGTGGCATGCACTAGGAACGACCGTTGTTCAGGTGGTGTTTGCTCTGGAACACCATTCACTTGCCTTCCGTGCGAAGAGTGCTACAACGACGCGTGTCGCGTTAAGCCCGGTTACTGCGTTATTCAGGATGGTGGAGTTAAGAAGTGTTTTACCCATGGCACCTTACGTCCAGGATATCAGTGCCAGGTACAAATCCCTGAATAGTTTTTTTGGGGGGCTACCTGTGGCACAGCCCAAATATAAAGAGAGCTTTTTTCGCCGAAAAACGAAAAATTTCGGATGGACCACCCAGAAGGCATTGCATGTCCTACCCCCTCTAACAGGGCCACCATTGTGACTTTTTGCGGGAGGTAATGGGTCATTTCAAGAGGGAAAATTGCAGCCAATTAGGAGTAATTAGGACTAGCTGTACACTCATAAGACCCAAAAACGAAGACCTAAGGCCTAAGACCCCGTGGACTAAAAGGAAGACCCTTGGACTAAAACGAAGACCCTCTGGACTAAGGCGAAGACCCCTAGACTAAAACGAAGACCCTCTGGACAAAAACGAAGACCCCATGAACTAAAACGAAGACCCTCTGGACTAAAACGAAGACCCCTGTGGATTAAACTCTTACGGCGATTTAGGAGTGTTGTGGAATTTCCTCTGGGCTATTTGATTGTGATAATGAAGTCTATCACTCACCTTTTCTTCAATCGACCGCGTGCTCTAGCGTTCTAAAATGTCGAACAATTGTATCGATCAATACAAGTACAAAACAAAATAACCGGCGTAGGAAGGAAATAACAACAAGACATTTAACATTGATGAATTCAAGGAGAGGGGAACCTCGCGCTCTTTTTATTACTTTTTACCTCATCAACAGAAAAATGCTGTCGATCCAGAACATCGCTCGAGTAAAGCTGTACATTTCGGGTTTCATGTAAGCAAGGTTTAATAGTATATATGCCGGGTTATATTTATAACCCTGTCTCTTTATTCTGACCTCTATTGTAAAAAAATGACTCATCTTTTACGGCTCAAACAGTTGTTATAATGATAACTGTAGTAAAAAATAAAAGAAAATAAAAGAAAAGGAAAAAAAAATACATCGGTTCTGCAAGATTCGATCCCGGGACAGTTACGTCGTATCTAAGACGTTACCACAAGGCATCGAAGGCTTTCTCGAAATAACAAAATGAAAAATTTTTATTTATACAAAACTGACGTCATCATCGCCGTAAACACATCCAAAGTGATTTAACACTCGAAATATGTTCAAAGAAACCTGTAAAGAGACGGATGGAGACACCTTTTGGAAGAAAAGGTAAGTGATAGACTTCACTATCACAATTAAATAGCGCAGAGAAAAATTCCACAATATTCCCAAATCAGCTCAAATCGCCGTAACAAATTACCGAAGAGGGCGTTGTCTTTCGCAAGAGTTCAAAATCTACATGGGTCTCCGTTTAGTCCAAAGGGTCTTCGTTTTAGTCCAAGGGGTCTTCGTTTTAGTTCATAGGGTCTTTGTTTTAGTCCAGGGGGTCTTCGTTTTAGTCCACGGGGTCTTAGGTTTAAGGTCTTCGTTTTCGGGTCTTCGTTTTGGAAACACCCAAGGTTAGCATGGATTGCTATCGCCGAATGGTCTACAGGCGGCCCAAGCTCACTACAGGAACCCGGACGTGACTCTTGCTTGCGAGCAGTGTTGTGTTACAAACGGTTATTTACATAGGCTTGTATGGGACGTAAACGGTTTTTCTTAAAAGAGAGAACAAATGTTATGTTTTTAAATAAAATCGATTAACCGTATTGCCTTGTTGTATTCTTTGTAGTTTGCCCGCGTCTCAGGCCGTTTTGAAGCGTTTTAGCGCTATTTTGGTCGCCGAAAACGCTTCAAAACGGCCTGAGACGCCGGTAAACAGCAAAGAATACAGTAAGGCAATAAGGTAAGTGGATTTTATTTAAAAACATAACATTTGTTCTCTCTTTTACGAAAAACCGGTTACATCCGATACAAGCCTTTGTAAATAACCGTTTGTAACACAACACCGCTCGCAAGCAAGAGTCACGTCAGCGTTCCTCTAGTGCGTTACGGTCGCCTGTGAATGGTCTCGCTATTGGGACACAGTGTCTTGCCCTTACGCTTCTCCGTTTATCACTCTTATTTGTTTATTTCATGGCTAAACCTGGAAAACAGCTAGTCACCTAGTTAGGTAGACTTTCGACTATTCATTTCAATTCTTCCGAT
Source organism: Porites evermanni (assembly GCA_942486025.1). NCBI lineage: Eukaryota > Metazoa > Cnidaria > Anthozoa > Scleractinia > Poritidae > Porites > Porites evermanni. Next base: position 36,707 of record CALNXI010002934.1, read on the forward strand.
TCATCAATGACTTGTCCACGTCGTTAAAGTCGTCGCTTTTTCTGGTAATTTAAGGAGCCTTCTCTGATTGAAAACTTGACTTTAAACCGTCTCTGTTAGTCTCCTGCACTAACTTACCTTACCGTTTTCTACCTTCTTAAATTAACATGTTCTCTTCCAGCAATGTGACAGCAACAACAAATATCAGTGGACCAACAACAACAATCTTAAATGCAGTGACAACAACTTAAAGACCAAAGATGACCGATGTATCAGTGGAGCGTGCGTGGGCACCCCGTACAACTGCCTTCCGTGCGAGACACATGACGGACGGGGCTGTCCAATCAACCCAGGACACTGTATTATACAAAATGGCAACCAAAGGACTTGCTACGCTAAGAATCATTACAAACCAGGAAACCCTTGTCAGGTAGAAAGATAATACTTTCGTATTGTACTTGGTATCCTATTGTATTTAATCTGTGAGAAGGTAAATACTGTTAGAGCGATTCAATGAAGCCCTCTGAGGTAAGAATAAGTTTATAACAGATTAATTCAGTCTGTAAAAAAATACAAGCAACCACGATTGAAAACACATGATACACCAATTCAACCCAAGGAGGGCTGCGTGGCCTCAAATCTGATAAGTAATTTAAACTCGCAAGAATAGTGCAGGGGAAAAGAAAAACAGTGTCGTTGTTGAAATGGCAACGACGCTGATTCTCTTTTCTTTTGATCCAGAGATAGTTGAGCATTTCCATTCCCTTAGTGTTGCAAAAGATGTATGCAAGCGCCATCACTTTTCTCGGCAATAAATACCCAGTACACGGAATATGCTTCAAAAATCCGTGATTCAGAATTCAACCTGCTATAGCAGACGCCATTCTCCTGACACTTGTCACCGTCCTAACGTCACTTACTTTGGAAACAAACACCACAGTTATTTAACTAACTACAAGTCTGATAACTTCTGGTTTCCATCTAATTTTAAGTGGTGTAATCCAAGCAGCAGCACGAGCACCTGGACAAATCGCGAAGGCGTGGCATGTGATGATGGTGACAAGTGCACACGTGATGACACGTGTCGCAGTGGCCAATGCAGTGCCACCCCATTCACGTGTAATTCCGGGTGCCAATACTGCAATGGCTATACCTGCAGTCTGAAAACAGGATTTGGATTCGTAAACAACAAGTGTATGTGCAAGATAGCGGGTGTGTAAATGAATTTATGCAGCAAACTCTTACTATCCAGGCATTTTCTTGGGGCACTAGGACTATATTGCAAGGGGTCATAGGGGACCTGCACTTAATCTAAATGAGATGATAACCACTCACAGGAAATCTCACAGAGCGCTCGCTCGCAGGTTAATTTACAGCCGATTTGCAAGAGATAATTCAGCTGGTAACAACAAGGACAAAAACAGGACGGATCATGAACATAATTAGAGTTAACGTATCTTAAGAAGCAATCCCAGAGCCTTCTAGGTTCTTGACACAGGTTTTATTAAGCACGTAGCGGGCTGAGGACAAAAAAATGGTGGGAATGGGGTTTCCGTTCCTGTATTGATGTTGGATACACTTTGAATTTAAAGTTTGAGATTTAACTTCCGACAATAAGATTTACAAGGTGGATCAATTTAGGTTCCTGGGAAACTGCCCACCTACCCCTCCCCTAAAAAAACATTTTACTCTGAACGAGAAGTGTTAATGCTGGCTTAGGGGAGGCGTAGGTGGGCAGTTTCCCACAAACCTAAATATTTATTGATCCTACTACGTAAAGGCGACATGATTACCAAATACAACACACTCTTTTCTTCACACCTGGTAGGTCAAGACTATGGACACCAGACCTTAAATCCGTCAAACCCGTGTCAGTGGTGTGTCCTGGACGACCCAACAGCTCGTGCTAACAGTGCCTGGTCAAACCGTCCTCCTGTAGCTTGTGACGATCAAGATTCATGCACCAAGCAGGACACTTGTAATGCCGGCAGGTGCTGTTAAAAGTCATTTTACTAGAAAAAAATTACAGGGAAATCGTTTTATTTAGAGGTCGATTTATTTGGTGAAAAATCATTGGTCGGAAACCGCAAACTCAAGACTCTAGAACAAGACTTGAAATGTTCACTAGAGAACTAATTGTCCAATCTAATTAGAAAAATCAGTGAGAACAAATTACTGGAATACTGTACTCTCTTACCTTTCTCCATACGGTTAAACCAGTAACCTCACAACACGTTCACGTCACCTCTTTGCAGGCCCAATAGATGCCGACTCCGAATCTTTCCAAGGTATCCTATTAAGGAAATGCGGCCGTAAGCAGATCTTAAAACTGATATACAAACCTTTAAACGATATATTTACTGAAAACATGGAACGAGCTCTTTTTATATCAGGACCATTGCCAAACTGTTTTTTCCTTCCATTTCCTTTTGAATTTATTTTGAACAAATACATGTGGACTGTTCTATCCTCTTTTAACTCTGTTTTATCTTACACTGAACAGTGGCGGACCCAGGGGAGGGGCCCGGGGGGCGCCCCCTTATTTGTAGACCAAACGGAGGCCCGAAGGGCCGAAAAGGATTTTTAGACCGACTCCCCCGCGCTCCTATCTCAGGGTCTGGATGATCGTTCCCTCACCTTATCTGAAGGTCTGGATTCGCCACTGCTGAAGCATGTGCATTGTATGTAAGCCAGTTAGATTCCAGGCTTTCTAACACATAAAATAAACAGCAATACAAGAAAATAATTCTTTAGGACGTTAAACTACAATCACAACAAACGTTCACCCTATATTCACTCGGTTAATCCGAGGCGCAGGATTGGAGGGGGAATTGGGAGGGCCTAGTATGCCCACACGGGACATGAAACCGTGGATACGGATATGAAATCGTATTAACCTTGAATAGCGGGATTGATTGAAATGGGAGTTACCTTTGAACCGCCTTTTTGGAGTTAAATTATTTTAAACTTTGGACAAAATTTAGGTTAATTAATGGTGCCTGGAAAGTGCCAAATGTTATGAGCAGCTGTTTCAATCATGACTCCGTAAAAAATATGGTCACGGCAGGGCGAGCGCGTCCTTCCAACCAATCCTGTGAAGTAAGATTTAAGGAATTGTGGTACTTTCATCAGGTGTGTAGGCCAACCATACTCTTGTCAGTCATCTCACCCGTCTTCAAGTTGTATCAAGACTTCCCAGTGTGTTGGTGATGGAACGTGCAGAGACATTATGAGAGCAACAGGGACCATTTGCCGACCTCCTGTCGACGTTTGTGACCGGCCTGAAAGGTAATGAACGATGAGGAGGACGATTCTGTAGTAAACAAACAAGTCCTCGTTTGTGTACGAAAACTATATATATAACTATGATATATTATGTGCCCTGGATCATTGCACCCTTTTTCTCAAATGGACAGTAAAAATTCAAATATATCTGAAACCATTTGGAAAAAAATATTCTTAGATGTCAAGTGAATGGTAACGATTCAGTGTTAACAGGCCGGTTACGTTTGGATTGGTATCCATAAACTCTGAAACGGCCGCTCTTTTTTCGGTAGTCGAGGGGGGAGAGAAAATCACGCTTACGATACAGTAAAAACCTGCATAAAAGAACGAGTGAACACTCAGGCTGAACGTTGGTCAAAAAAGTACCATATACATATGAACACATTCAGCCTGAAAAATGAAAATTGATCTTACATAAAAAAAAAAGTGGCTGCCAGTTAGATTAGAATAACCTACTAGGGTAATAGTTACATGGAAGGAGGGAGAAGGAGCTGGTGCATTTTGAATTTGCAAGACTTTTCCTGAGTTTCGAGTTGTGTATCACCAGAACTGCTACCCCCCCTCCCCCCCAATGTAACATTATTGCCTTGATTAATGCAGTTAAGGTTAGTTCCATCCATCCGTCAATTAATTAAAATGGTTTGCTTGCACATTGATTTCATCTGTTGGTAGTCTATGCAGTATTTAGAAACAATTTTAAGAACACCTTAGGAACATTTCAGGCTGATTTTGCGGAAACGCCCAATATATAAGGACAAAATCAGCCTTAACCCCCAAAACACGGTTTGTTTTATATGGGTTTTTACTGTATAAGGTGCTACTCCTTCACATAATAGTACAGATCATCATTTTTCTATAAGCTCTTCGAAATTTCTGATCACCTTTTTCTTCCCTAATGCGAAGGGATCGGGAAAAAAGGGGTCGTATGATATGGAAGACGCTAGCAACACGGTCCCCATTTATTATCTAGGTGTGATGGTAACCTTGGGACATGTCCCGGAGCAGTGCAAGACAGGATTAACATAAGAACTGGCACAGCCAAATTTATGGATAGCACATTTCAGTCAGTTGTTAGCTATCAGCACCTCACGGACAAACTCTACCTTCGTGTCTCTGGCTTTTCTGTCTCCTGTGGCCATTTGACGTTCAGATGGTTTTTGCTATCTGCATCTTCCGCCTGCAACACTGCATCACCATTGAACGGGACATTTCCTAACAGTAACTCGCAGCAAACTATTACAGGTAGGTAGATGTCATTTTTCTAAAATAAAACACTGCTCAGTAATGAATACACCAGTGTCAATCATGGAACGTGTCTGTGGGGTCACTAAAAACTAATCAATGGCTGCTCAATGGAAATGCTTTGTTTAATGTTCGTAGTTAAATCAGTTAAATGTAACACAATTACATCAGAGGACGTCTTAAAGATTGTAGGCCGGACCACCCTTTTAGCATAAAAAAATGGGAAATACCGCGCAACACAAAAACCGGACGTTTCGAGGTTGCTCCCTCTTCCTCAGTGATTTTTCCGTGCCCTTTCATGCACATTTTGATAAACTTTGTGAAAATCTCTACCCTTTTAGGCTGACTTCCCTCTCACGTTTTGTTTGTAAAATGTATTTGGAGGTCACCCCTTCGCGATTGATACACGACTTGCAGGTGCTTTCGCAGTGAGGCTTTTTACAAGGAGGAAAGGGAGCTTAAAGTTGTCTGAAATTAGTCACTCAGGAAAGCTTAAGTTAAAAGGCATGCTTATGTCACGTGTACATTTGACAAAATTTACTGACTTTCAGCAGGGGCCAGACATGTTTTCATAGTTAACGTTCATAGGAGCACGAGAACACTTCTGCACCCTAACAGAGTAGCCCGTAAGTCGTAATATAAGGAACAGAGGGAGGGGGCTCCGGAACCCTCAAAGTACCAAGGGTACGTTCCCTTACTTGCACAGAACCCAAGAGTCTTCCAAAGCGTGTCTGCTCATGAATTGTGTAAGACTTGTCAGAGGTCCATTTGCAACTTCTCGCTTCGGAAAAGGAAGCAAGTTAGCTTTTTTACTTTTAAGCAACTGTCTGGTTAGCCCGAATTTCATCCGATTACTTCGAGTCGTTATTACTCCCTCAGTAATAACGACTCGAAGTAATCGGATGAAATTCAGGCTACTGTCTGGTTACTGTTGATCCAGTTTTTCCACTGACGGTAGCGGAAATGGAAGCTTTGNAAAACTAATCAATGGCTGCTCAATGGAAATGCTTTGTTTAATGTTCGTAGTTAAATCAGTTAAATGTAACACAATTACATCAGAGGACGTCTTAAAGATTGTAGGCCGGACCACCCTTTTAGCATAAAAAAATGGGAAATACCGCGCAACACAAAAACCGGACGTTTCGAGGTTGCTCCCTCTTCCTCAGTGATTTTTCCGTGCCCTTTCATGCACATTTTGATAAACTTTGTGAAAATCTCTACCCTTTTAGGCTGACTTCCCTCTCACGTTTTGTTTGTAAAATGTATTTGGAGGTCACCCCTTCGCGATTGATACACGACTTGCAGGTGCTTTCGCAGTGAGGCTTTTTACAAGGAGGAAAGGGAGCTTAAAGTTGTCTGAAATTAGTCACTCAGGAAAGCTTAAGTTAAAAGGCATGCTTATGTCACGTGTACATTTGACAAAATTTACTGACTTTCAGCAGGGGCCAGACATGTTTTCATAGTTAACGTTCATAGGAGCACGAGAACACTTCTGCACCCTAACAGAGTAGCCCGTAAGTCGTAATATAAGGAACAGAGGGAGGGGGCTCCGGAACCCTCAAAGTACCAAGGGTACGTTCCCTTACTTGCACAGAACCCAAGAGTCTTCCAAAGCGTGTCTGCTCATGAATTGTGTAAGACTTGTCAGAGGTCCATTTGCAACTTCTCGCTTCGGAAAAGGAAGCAAGTTAGCTTTTTTACTTTTAAGCAACTGTCTGGTTAGCCCGAATTTCATCCGATTACTTCGAGTCGTTATTACTCCCTCAGTAATAACGACTCGAAGTAATCGGATGAAATTCAGGCTACTGTCTGGTTACTGTTGATCCAGTTTTTCCACTGACGGTAGCGGAAATGGAAGCTTTGCTTGCTTTGGATAACAGCTAGTGTTATGAAAAGTCCATGAGGCACTGAAGTGCAAACTATAGTAGTATAGACCTACATAGTCGAGTGGCATTTCTGCATCATCACCTTCTTTCTAAAGCTACTCCAAAATTGCCCTGTAACTTTTCACTCCATTTTCATATGGCGAAACCCGAACATGTTCCTGGGGGCTTTGAGTCCGAAAAGGCGAGAACAAGTCAAATCAGCCAGATATAAAATGATAGATACAAAAAATTTAGATATTTCTAGATACGAGGCCCCAGTTGTTCAAACGTTGGATAGCACTACCCACCGTATAAATCACTATCCAGAGGATAAGTATTACGGAAATCAATTACGCTATCCGCTGGATAGAGATTTATCCGATGGATAACGCTATCCAACGTTTGAACAACCAGGGCCAGTTCTTTAAACGTTTAATTAACAGACGGTTTTAGGGGTCCTGTTGTTTAAACAGACCGCCTTACATTGTTTGGACGTGAGACACCTCTGAAATTTTCGGTGTTCTTAAGTCGAATGAATCCAGGCCCCAGTTGTTCAAAAGGTGGATAACGCTATCCCCCCGGATAAATCATTATCCACTGGATAGTGCAGTTGGTTTCCCTAACACTTATCCGTTAGATAGCGCTATCCAACTTTCGAACAACTGGGGCCAGAACTCATTTGTTTGCTCATATTTGTTTTCACGTGTTTATAGCTTATCACATGCATGAAACTTTTACAGGGCTTATTCTCCAGGATACCAACAGCTATAAAGTTTCCATACAAGCTTCGGATATAAGAAACAACGTACCTCAACTTGTTTGTAGTGGTGTGGTCGTCATTGATACCTCGAAGCCACAAGATGGTTGGATTCGCGATGGGTCTGGAGCTGACCTTAGTTACCAAGACACCAAATTATTGCAAGTAAACTGGGGTGGAGTAAAAACAAGATACGGTGTAAGAAAGTACGACTGGAAAGTTCTCATAACCCCTTTTGACACAAATCAGACCACCGAGCCTATGCCATTTACGACTGTTCATCAGAACACTAGCGCACAAAAATTATTTAACAGCATCACAGACGGCTCAAAAGTGAAATTCGTTGTTCGAGCTTACACCAAAGCGGGCCTGTTTTCAGACCTCACAAGTGACGGGGTTGTCATCGACACATCACCACCTATTGCAGGAAAGGTCTATGATGGTAATCAGGTCGGCTTTGATTTGAAATTCGCTAAATGGGCAAAAACGTTCAGCGCAAACTGGGACATCTTTACTGATTCTCATTCTCCCATTTCACGATACACTTGGGCGGTAGAGCGGGTAGGCACCGGATTAATCACGTCATTTAAGGCCACAGACCTTAACCGCATTAGTACAGCAACTAACCTTAATTTAGTTTCTGGTGAGAGCTACTGCGCAGTTGTCACAGGTTATAACGAGGCTGGTCTTCCCACCACAGTCAAATCAGACTGTGTGTTGATAGACCACGAAGTACCGCTAGCTGGTACTGTAAATGATGGACACGTCCATGATGTAGACTACCAATCAGAAGACACCATGATAGCAGCTAATTGGAATGGTTTCAGTGATGGAAGTAAAGGGAGTGGAATTGTGGAGTACAGATACAAAGTCACAGAAGACGGTGGAGGTATAATTGTTCCCTGGACACCTGCTGGCAATGCCACTAACATAACGCTTAACGGGTTGGTTCTTAAGAATAACACAAAATACTTCGTTACCGTGAAAGCAGTCGATGCAGTGGGACTTAGCACTGACATTACTACGGATGGTGTTACTGTAGACACAACACATCCTGTGTTCACAGGAAAAGTGGTCGTTACAGGGGTAAATGACGTTAAAAATGGAACATCGTGTGTTTACATTTCAAGTATATCATCAGTAAAAGTACAGTGGATTGGTTTCTCAGACGCACACAGCGGACTTCAGCGATATGAATGGGCAATCATCCCCGCCGACAAGTCACTGTCAAACTCTGACTTGACAGAAGTTTCTGGGTCCAATCTGCCTACATCTGCAACATTTCACAATCTAGCACTTATTCAAGGAAAAGAATATTATGTCATTATGAGAGCCTACAATAGAGCTGAGTTATATAAAGACGCGTACTCAGTCCTGGTGATACCTGACTCCACCCCTCCATCACCTGGAGAAGTGTTCGACGGACCAACATACAAGGTGGATATCGACTATCAAGCTGAGATTCATCATGTTTATGGGTCTTGGGAAAATTTCCCCGAGCCTCATACTGCAGTCAAGCAGTACCACTATGCGGTGGGAAGTTGTATCACTGGAAACTACCACGTCACAGAAAATGCATTCGTCAAGCTAGATCCTCCAACGGCCACTTCTTTTGTGCTATCCAACGTCACACTTGTTAATGGTCAGCGATACTGCGTGAAAATCAAGGCTGAAAACAAAGCTGGTTTGTTTAGTAACGAGGTATCCTCGGATGGCTTTGTCGCCGATGTCACACCACCGGATACGCGAAACGCCCAGGTGCGAGACGGAATGACAGGTTCGGACATCGACTTTCAAGACAACACCACAGCATTATCAGCACAGTGGGACGGTTTTGCGGACCGTGAATCTGGAATTCATTATTACGAATACGGAATAGGCAAAAGTCGTGGCAGAAATGCCGATGTTTTTTCTTTCAAGAATATAGGCCTTAACACTTCAGCTACTGCGGGTGGCCTATCATTAAGTGATGATGTCTATTACTTCATCGTCTGCGCCGTAAACAAGGCCGGGCTGCGCCAGTGCCTCAGCTCAGATGGCGTTCTCATAGATTTCAGCCCTCCGAGCCTTGGGGTGGTGCACGACGGGATTATTGAACCCGATCTGAAATACCAGTCCTCTTTGTCAAGTATGGCTGCTAACTGGGAAGGAATCTGGGACTTGGAAAGTGGAATCGAAAAATTTGAGTGGAGCATTGGAACCAGTACAAATGACAAGACCAGTGTTCAAGGCTACACTGATGCTGGACTCTCAACCCACGTCAGAAGTAAAGCTGTTCTTAATCTATCGAGTGGAACAAAATATTACGTTCATCTAAAAGTCACGAATCAGGCAGGAGCTGTTAGAGAACTTGTTTCAGATGGCGTAATAGCAGATGGGACACCTCCAAATCCAAGCGTAATCTACCCAGGTTTTGGGTCGCAAGGCGAATGGATACACAACGACCAAGAAAGTTCCTTCTACTCTGCTTCAGCATCAAGTATTGCAGCTTACTGGACCCGATTCGCCGAACCTGAAAGTGAGGTATGGTACTACAAGTGGGCCATTGGTACAAGCAAATGTGGCACTCAAGTGCAGTCACTTGTTAACATCGGACGGTTAAACTACGCCAATACGACAACGACTGATCTGGTCTTTAGATCCGGTATTAAATATTACGTTACGGTAACATCAAGAAATCGGGCTGGTCTTGTGTCACGGTCATGCTCAGATGCCCTGGTCTTTGACAGCACTCCACCACGTGCAGGAGAAGTTTACGTTGGACAGTCTTCAAACAGCCACATAACGAAAACCTTCCATGACAGAAAGGGTATTATTATTTCATGGAAAGAATTTAGAGACCGCGAAAGTGGCATAAGCAAATGTAATATCTCTGTAGAGAATCAAGTGGGTGACGTTCTGTTCTTCCACAGTAGCAATGAAACTTTAGGTAATATCTCTCTTCCTCACCATGTCCACCTTTCTCATGGTCAAAGCTACAATGCAACTGTCGAGTGTACAAACCACGCAGGCCTTACTTCCTCTTCATCTACCACTTTCGTAATCGACGACACACCTCCCATTCAGAACGGTCCCATCATAGCCGGTGTTTCACATGATCAACATTATCAATATCAGTCGGACAAAACCTCTGTAACCGCCACTTGGCCTCCATTTACAGACCCAGAAAGTGATATCAGGAATTATCAATTCGCCATGGGAACTCGACCAAGCCTAGACGACATTATTAGCTTTGAAGACGTTCATCTCGCAACTCGAGTAAATAAAAATGGCCTAAGTCTTCTTCAGGGAGCTGTCTACCACATAACAGTGATAGCAACGAACTTTGCAGGTTCAAGTACAAATGTATCATCGCTTGCACTGAGGATAGACACTACACCTCCCCTGGGTGTCAATGGCTGCGTCCATGATGGACCAAGTGGTAACGATATAGACTTTTTTTCTCCTAATATAGACCTTGCAGCGCATTGGGAGGAGATTAATGATGCTGAAAGTAGTATCGTAGAAAGCAAGTACTGTATTGGAACAAAGCCTCGCGGTTGCCAGATTCAAGCAACCAGAAGTGTTCAAGGGAATAAATCATTCATCTGCCCGACATGCAAAGCGAATCCAGGAGAACGAGTTTTTGTTACAGTAACAGCCACAAATGGAGCGGGCCTGTCAGTGACTCGCAGCTCCAATGGAATGGTATTAGATGTTACTGCTCCTCGTATGGGCTCCGTTATTGACGGAAGTCATGTAACAGGCGTTGACTACAATGTCGTTCTTGAAGAGTGGAATGTCTCCATGTCTTGGTTTGGTGTGGAGGATCCTGAAAGTGGTGTAAAATCGTGCTTATGGCGAGTACAGGACGCAGATGGTTACACAGTGCTTGAAAATGAGATAAGTAATAATACAGTCTACGGACAAAAGAAAGTCTTTACTCGCCCTCAGACATACCTTGAACTAAACTTTCTAAAAAACGTCACTTACTATAATGTAATAACTTGTTGGAGCAAAGCAAAACTGCACAGCACAGCTCGTTCAAATGGGTTTCGGATGGAATCTGTCTGGCCTGTTCCGGCATCCGTCAGAAATGGCAAAAAACAAGGTGTTAATCTCATCTATACAACGAGCACTAGAATTATTGGTGCCAACTGGGATCCTTTTACAAGCGACATGACGGACCCAGTTGTTGACTACGAGTGGGCCGTTGGCACGGCTGTCGGTAGAAACGATATCCTACGTTTTACTAGTGTAGGCCTCAAGACGAGCATTGAAAGAGACTTGGCACCCAACGCACCAGGAGTTGACGTTTTGGTTGCTGGTCAGAAGCATTACATCACTATAAAAGCTACGTCTGCTGCCGGCTTGACAAGTATTGCGAGTTCAAGTGGGTTTATTGTAGATCCGAGCCCTCCAGTGAAGGCAGAGGTAATCACTAGTCACGTGGTGACTGACCAAAAACAGCGCATTGTCGAAATTCATGTTTCTTGGGATGGCACGCAGGACTACGAAAGTGGCATTGAAAGCAGCGATTACTGCTTAGGAACCACGCCCCTTACATGTGTAGACGTTGCTACAAGTGTAGGACCGTCCACAACCGGGACCATTGGCCCGTTCAAGCCTGAACTTCAAGCAGGTTATTACGTCACTGTAATTGTTGCAAACAGAGCTGGCCTTACATCTGTCATGTCTTCCAAGAAGCTAAACTTTGACTCAACGTCTCCAACCCAAGGGACCGTAGTTGACGGACTGGGCCAAGACATTGATTTCACGGATTCCATGAATTCTCTTTCGGTTCAGTGGGAAGGCTTTGAAGACGAGGAGACTGGCATTGCTAGCTGTTCATGGTCACTAATAGAACAATCTGCTTCTGACAACAGTTCTGCGTTTGGAAATGACACTGTCGTGTTAACAGAGTCTGTGCCAAGCAGAGGTAACCTCACTCGAGTAAATCTCAATCTTGTCCCAGGCGCTCGCTATGTTAGCAAGATAACTTGCTCGAATGGTGATGGTTTCAACTCCACGTCCTACTCTGATGGGATCGTTGTTGACGTCACGGCAGCTAGTTCTGGTCTAGTACACGATGGATCGTCTCTTACAATTGATATGCAGTATCAATCCTCATCATCAGAGGTAGAGGCAATATGGGAACCTTTCAAGGATCAAGAAAGTGGTGTAGTGAATTATCGCTGGAGCATAGGCACTTCACCAGACAGAACTGACATTCTAAACTTCACAGACGTTGATATTAAAACCTATGCCAAAACATCAAACCTTACTCTCACTCACAGTCAGCGATATTACGTGACTGTTGAGGCCACAAATGGTGCTGGAATAACTTCTCATGGATGGTCTGATGGCTTCCTCGTGGACATTTCCCCGCCTCTTTTAACAGAGGTAAGCCCTCGCAACTCTTCAGAACCAATCACAACTAATCGTAATTTAAATCCCAATTCAACTTAAATTAAAAGCAGTTTTATCAAAGAAACAAACATTACCTTGAAGTAGCAGATTTATTAAAACAGTGCACAAGCGAAACAATCCTCACACTAGGGGAACTGTTTACATGTTTTCAGACCAAGAAGTGCACAGAAGTTTTTTTTTTTTGCATTGTTGCTCAAAAATGGCTTGAATTTCTGGGGTGACTATTAGTGTTTTTGGCCATGAAGAATGTAGAGCTACTCTGTAGAAAAGCCATTATTAATAATAAAAGTAACAATAATAATAATATTAACAATATGTTTATTATTATTATTTTTCTTCTTCTTCTTCTTCTTCTTATTATTATTATTATCATTATTATTATCGTTAGTCCTAGTGGTAGAAGTAGTAGTATCGAATTAATCTAAGGAACAAATTAACACCTACTGAAGAGAAGAGCTTTCTCGCTTAAAATTTTATTGGACAAAAAAGTCGTAGAGAAAACCTTCAAGTGGTTGCATCCACCCCCTCGTTCTTCTGAGAGGTCAGAGCAATTGTGTTTTTCTAATTTTCAGCTTTCAAGTAGCTCAAATGTGTGGCTCGGCCCAAAGGACAGCCTTAGCGCCTCGTGGAAATCAAGCGATCCCGAGAGTGACGTTATAAAAACTGAATTCTGCGTGGGATCGATTTCCATTGGTTGCCAGATTAAATCTATGACTGAGCTACCACCAAACGCCACCAATGTCTCTTGCGATGACTGTCAGTTAACCCACCTTGGATCATACTACGTCACAATCCGAGTGACCAACGGGGCCGGTTTGTTTACAGTAGCAGCAACGAATGAAATAAAAGTGGACTTAACAGCACCAGTGGTCGGTGACATAGTTCACATGACGGATGTCACGCCGTGCGTGAACAACTGTACCTTAACAGCAAACATCTCGTCATTCCTCGACAACGAAAGTGGTATCAAGTTATGCCGTTATGCGATACGAAACAGCAGTCACCTTTTGGGAGACTTTGTGAACAACGGATTGGACAAAACTTTGAGAGCGGTGGGTCTGCAGTTACAGACTGGTGAAAGGTACTACTTTGTTGCTAGGTGCGAAAATACCGTTGGACTTGTCACGGAAAAGACGTCTATTGTGCCAATACTTGTTGACAACACACCTCCAAAGAAGGTAAATGAATTCATTCAGAGAACTCATAGTCTTAAAGCTGTTGCTGTTGTTTGATGTGCTACTAATCCTAAGCGTTCCTCCTTTGATGAATCTTATTCCCTCACCAGATCTCACCGGTATGTGATACGAGTTAAAGTTTGTTGAAAGATGTCCATAGGCAAGTAACCAGGGGCACCCGACGATAGTTTCCTCCTACATACATTAAAAACATTTTTTTGGCTATCCAGAGTACTTTTAGATCTCTAGAAATGCACTCTTAAGCGGCGCTATGAAATTTTTATCTGTTCGGTCATCGTAGGGGAACTTGAGTCTTTTCGAAATTACAAGGGCTTCAGTTTATTTTCCCGAAAATTTTAGATGCAATTTAACGTACTACGAAAGTGATAATTTTTCTGATTCCTCTCTCCATCACATTTTTGAATCCGAAAATTTTAGGCTTCCTTTTTTTCACGAAAAATAGCCTAACCTTGGGGGGTGAAATGTGAAAAATTAAACTTTCGAAAATCGTAGGGAATTTATTAAATAAGCTTCGAAAGTTGTACAAGAATAGAACGGTCACTGGAAATTTTTAGCCGTCCTCAGGTAATAGAAAATTCTAGGCAATGTTTGCTTCTCCGAACAGATATTTTAAAGAAAACAGTCGTTGGGTGCCCCTGGGTAACGCATTCGCAAATCCAAAGATTTATTCTCTGTTTAACCTACCCAAGCAACAAATATAGCCTTTAGCCTTTCCTGAAAAACTGGGTTTCATCACCCGTGTTCTGTAACGACAACAAGTCAACACCTCTATGAAGCATGATGCTTATAATTAGAGTATGGGGATATAGCCGGAGATATAGCCTTAAAGGGCAAATGAATGGCAGCTTGCAAGCAACCTCGTTCCCAGGGTTCTTTCCTAACCGTCCCTGCAGGGACTGATAGGAGAGGACCCCAGGGCGAGGTTGGCTTGTAAATAGTTGCGCCATCAAAAGTGTGACTGGTTGAGGCTTCTGACAATGAAGGGCTTTCCACTTTTGGTCTCGGTGAAAGAAGAACCATCACCTGCAAGCACACGTATGCTGACATCTGAATATCAAATTCTTTTTTTTCAGGGTTCAGTTATAGTGAGCGCAGACCGAACGCATGACGTGTTTGGTATTCACTCAAGCTGCCACTTATTTAACAGAACATTGCGGGCTCACTGGTTTGGTTTCAATGACGACGACTCAGGCATCAGCGGCTTTCGCGTAGCAGTAGGAAAGAAACCAAATGCAGTGGACGTTTTGCCGTTTCATGACGTTGGCATGACAACAAATATCACCCTACCCTTGAATAATACAAGTGGGCTGTTTGATGGGGACATCGTGTACGTAACAGTAGAGTCAAGCAATCGAGCTGGTCTAACAACTTACAGCAGTTCGCCCCCTACAAGGCTGATTTCAGCAGACAGTGATGCTTATACATCTGAAGGAGACTTTTACTGCTATAATGTTTAATAACTAACTCCATTGCTATGAATATAATAAATCACCAAGCCACAAAAATAGAGCTAGGCCCAGTCTCCCGCTGCATGTGGCTAATTATGCACACGCGACGTTTAGTTACGTTAAGAACGCAATGTAGCTAGGCCGGCCTTAAGGACATAATGCACCTATCAATGTAAATCCCGTGAGGGGGGAGTGCGGGCAAGGGGATTTGATGCCTGAGACTATCCCCCTGTCGGGCTTTTGATCATGCGAAGCGACCCCGGGGTCGGGACATTTGACTTTGACCGACAGAAGCCTGGTATCAATTCAGAAGCGGTTACTAAGTCCGTCCCTTGAGGCTTTCTGAAAGTCACTGTTGAAGAAAGGTATGAAGTTTTCGTTTGTTTTAATCACCATAATCCGATACTTTAAACTGTCATCTGAACAGATAATGTCTATTTTGAGAAAGGTTTTATCTTCAAGTTCCCATCTGATTGTAAAACTCGATGGAAATCGAATTTCACCATGAAAGTCAGAGGATTTTTTACGGGTCACTGATCCGACCTGTTCCGACATGTTGAGCAGATGTTATAAAGCATTCTACTTTTCATTAATATTATAATAGCACAGTCAATCTTCCTGGAGTGATTTTGTTGTTCAAAATAGGAAATGATAGTGGAGAGAGAAAATACTTAATTACAGCGAGTAATTTAACGGAGCTTACGTTAACCATAAATAAAAGTAGTAAGAACGAACTTTTGAAATATTATTTTAATTTGTTTTATGTAGTGTTATAGTTTGTTTAGATTTTTTCCCCTGGGGTGGGGGCTTTTTTCACACTTTTGATCGACCTTTCGTTTCCCACCCTGGGGAATTTGATCCAAAAATTTCAAAATTTGTCAAATCCCCACCTCTTGCCCGCACTCCCCCCCGCCCCCCCACGGGGTTTACATTGATAGGTACATAAGCCAGAACGAGTTAGAGGGGACTAATGGGGGGCACGCAGTGCAACATACCTAAATATCTTTTTAGGAAAATCTACAAACATTGCAAAGATTCAGAAAAACGTCACTTTTGCTTGTCATAGTTTAGCACCTTTTGTCCTAGGACCTCTTGAGGTCAGCGGATGTTAGCTTGGAGCATGAAAAAATAACACGTAATAAAACAACAAAAATCAATGAATGAATAAGTAATAAACAAACAAATTAATTCAAGAATACAAGCTTTCTGGAAGTCGTCAATAAATCCTTCTAAAAATGATGTAAAATTTTGTGGTGGGTAAACCGTTGTTGTTGTTTGGGGTCCTTTCATAGACTTACAATTTTTTTGCGAACTTGACGGGGAAGTAGTGTACTTTCGACGTTTTCTCTACCGAACTTGGGTTTATTGAAGGATTTTTTAATTTCGATAGAAATCTAATTGCATTTTTACATGAGTTTCTCGCCCACTAAAATTTATACTAAGGAGTTTCCTAACGTTTGTCCGTGGAAAATTGGAGACATATAAGGACTCTTTAGAAAAGGGTTGGTCTAGTCAAGGCAAAAAAGAGGCAACTCTTTGTCATCTCCTGACCATGCGCGTGCGTAAAGCGTAGAGTACGGTAATTCTTACTCTTTTACTATACCGGTTACGTTACTTACATAAAGAACGTCGACGGGCAGCAAAAGGGTTACTTATAAAGTGATCTCGCTTTCTTTTAATTTTTTATCACCACTTTTCCAACTCAATCAGTCTCTATCGAATGTAACCTAATTTTCCTGGAATTTAATTATGAATTGAACCTAAGTTCAGAAAGAAAGAAAAAAAAACTGAACGTCTTGCCATATTTACGTCCTCCATTAAACGTCAGGAATTTTTAAGTCGCTATAGTTGAGCAATGACGACAAAGAAATGAACTAAAGAGTGTGACAAATACGCAAAATTATTGTTATGCCTGTTGAAACCTATTGCTTTGATGACGATCGCGTTTCTGTGATGTGCGCATGTGTGGCCTTGTATTTTTCACTTCTATGTAACGCCTCCAGACTTCTTGCCTCGACTTAGGGCCTGTTTACATGAAGGTGGGGGACCCAAGAGAGGTGAGGTAACATGTGGCGGGTTACCCCACCTAACATGTAAACGTGAACACATTAAAATGAGAGATTGTATGGACAGGCGGGTTACCCCACCTAAGCGGGTTACCTCACCTACCTGGGGTCCCCCACCTCCATGTAAACAGGCCCTTACTTTTGATAAATGTAGGCGCGTGTAAATGCATAAAACCATCATTGGGAAAACGTTTTTGTTGTTGCTGTTATTATGAAATAAATTAAGATAGTTACGTAGCAGAAATATTACAAGTGTTGTATAGGAATTTTAGCGATCGTTATTTAGGCCCGGAGGTACACATAAAAATTTTCACCGGGAGGCTCCGCTCGGAAGTCCGACCCCATACCCTTTTATACACCATTTTTGACAGAAAAGGAACCCTATACCTAATCTCTTGACAAATGGTACCCCGTAGTTTAGACATATGAGGGAAAAAACAAAACAAAACAAAACCGGAACTATTTCTCGAATTTTTCACAGCCATAAAATACCCCTTTTAGCCCTTTTTAGTCTTTTAACAGACCGAAAACACAGATTTCCCTACCCTTTCATGTACATCAACTAATGAAATCCTTACCCTTTCAGAAACCTGAAGCTTGAAAAAGATACCCCTTCTCTGGCGGAGCCTCCCCGTACGGGCTATTATAAGGAGTACCCCTCAGGGATTTAGAGTACAAAAATTGCAATAAAAATACATAATAACACCTTGCCTTGTCTCGCTGTTTTATTCATGGTGTGCTCGTAGCATATATAGCCGTTTCAGCAAACAACGGTGGAACTAAAACTCGCTGGAAACGCTCTGAAACGGCCAAATATGCTACGAACACACCATTAATAAAACAAGGAAACAAGGTAAGATATTATGTATTTTTATTGCTATTTTTGTGCCCTAAATAAAGATCGCTAAAATCCCCACACAAACCCCGATAACATTTATGTTACGCAACGATTCTCACTCGTGAGTTTGGGTTACCTGTTGTTTGTGATGATCATCTAATCCGCTGGCGGATCTCCTTAAATTCCTGTTCGAGGTCTTCTCAGTTACTACTATTTTAAAACGTTTTATTTTTTTATTAAATGCCATTTTCGAAGTGAGCCCTCTCCATGAGTTGTGTAGCTCTTTTATTAAGGCAAACTTCGCTGGTAGTCCCGGGGGGGGGGGGG
>CALNXI010002935.1:11135-32098 GCA_942486025.1 Porites evermanni
GAGGTGTGAGGTGGTCCAAAAGAAGGACATTAGACATATCAGTTCCCTCGTGAAGACCAATAGTGGACGGGTCAACAGATCTTCCCTCTTTCCTCTTCGACATCACTTCATTCCTTGCCAGTCTGCGAATAAACTTGCAAACAATTGGCTTCGGCCCCGTACGAGAAGTGTCTCGAAAAGACACTCTATGGGCTATATCAATATCGCGTATTGAAACTTCAGCGCCCATCTTATTGAATAAGTTAACACAAAGGTTGCTTGTATCTTCTGCCTTCTCTCGATCACTAAGCTCGGGGACTCCTAGAATCTTTATATTGAAAGAGTAACTATAATCCTGGAACTCTTCAACAGCTCCTTCCAGTTCCCCGAGACCTTCTTCAATATCATCAAGCCGTTTACGGATTGCTCTAAGCTCGCTTTGAATGTCGCTTTCGCTCTCATGGAGCCAACTTAAGCTTCTTTCGGTCTCTAATTGCACCTCGCGGGAAGGTCCGCCATTATGTTCCTTCGATGCATGTTCTTGGACCTCAACTCTCTCTTCTAATCTCTTGATATCCTTTCGTGCATTCTCTAATTGCTTCTTCAGACTATCATTGCTTTTTTTCAGTGATTTCATTTGGTCAGACTGACCACCTTTTGCCATTTTGGCCAAATTTTCACAGAGCTACAAAAGTTGTGTCCGCACTGTACGCACACATGCGCATACGTCATTGTTGCTTATTTTTCAGTCTAGGTAGGCTTGTTTTCTAACCGGATGGTCAGCAAACATTATTTCAAGGCCTATTTTGTTTAAAAGCAAGCATAGGAAAAAATTCCAATTTTTGACCAAAATCATGGGTTGTCCCCCTTAAAAAAAATTTCCATAGGGCGACTTGGTAATATCCTCATTTTTCAGTCTAGGTAGGCTTGTTTTGTAACCGGATGGTCAGCAAACACTATTTCAAGGCCTTTTTTGTTTAAAAGCAAGCAAAGGAAAAAATCCTAATTTCCATAGGTAGTATCCTTATTTTTTTAGTCTAGGTAGGCTTGTTTTCTAACCGGATGGTCAGCAAACATTATTTCAAGGCCTATTTTGTTTAAAGGGAAGCATAGGAAAAAATTCCAATTTTTGACCAAAACCATGGGTTGTCCCCCTAAAAAAAAATTTCCATAGGGCGACTTGGTAAGATCCTTATTTTTTAGTCTAGGTAGGCTTGTTTTCTAACTGGATGGTCCGGAAACATTATTTCAAGGCCTATTTTGTTTAACAGAAAGCATAGGAACAAATTCTAATTTTTGACCAGAATCATGGGTTAACCCCTTTAAAAAAAATCTCCATAGGGCGACTTGGTAAATCCTTATTTTTCAGTCTAGGTAGACTTGTTTTTTAACCGGAAGGTCAGGAAACATTATTTCAAGGCCTATTTTGTTTAAAAGGAAGCAAAGGAAGCAAAGGAAAAAATTCTAATTTTTGACCAGAGTCAAAGGTTAACCCCTTTAAAAAAATCTCCATAGGGCGGCTTGGTAAAATCCTTATTTTTCAGTCTAGGTAGGCTTGTTTTCTAATCGGAAGGTCAGGAAACATTATTTCAAGGCCTATTTTGTTTAAAAGGAAGCAAAGGAAGCAAAGGAAAAAATTCTAATTTTTGACCAGAGTCAAAGGTTAACCCGTTTAAAAAAATCTCCATAGGGCGGCTTGGTAAAATCCTTATTTTTCAGTCTAGGTAGGCTTGTTTTCTAATCGGATGGTCAGCAAACATTATTTCAAGGCCTATTTTGTTTAAAAGGAAGAATAGGAAAAAATTCCAATTTTTGACCAAAATCATGGGTTGTCCCCCTTAAAAAAAATTTCCATAGGGCGACTTGGTAAGATCCTTATTTTTTAGTCTAGGTAGGCTTGTTTTCTAACTGGATGGTCAGCAAACATTATTTCAAGGCCTATTTTGTTTAAAAGCAAGCGTAGGAAAAAAATTCCACTTTTTGACCAAAATCATGGGTTGTCTCCCTTAAAAAAAATTTCCATAGGGCGACTTGGTAAAATCCCCATTTTTTTTTAGTATAGGTAGGCTTGTTTTCTAACTGGATGGTCAGAAAACATTATTTTAAGGCCTATTTTGTTGAAAAGGAAGCATAGGAAAAAATTACCATTTTTGACCAGAGTCATGGGTTAACCCCTTTAAAAAAATCTCCATAGGTCGACTTGGTAAAATCCTTATTTTTCAGTCTAGGTAGGCTTGTTTTCTATCCGGATGCTCAGCAAACATTATTTCAAGGCCTATTTTGTTTAAAAGCAAGCAAAGGAAAAAATCCTAATTTTTGACCAGAATCATGGTTTAACCTCTTTGCAAAAATCTCCATAGGGGGACTTGGTAATATCCTTATTTTTTAGTCTAGGTAGGCTTGTTTTCTAACTGGATGGTCAGGGAACATTATTTCAAGGCCTATTTTGTTTAAAAGCAAGCAAAGAGGAAAATTCCAATTTTTGACCAAAATCATGGGTTAACCCCTTTAAAAAAATTCTCCATAGCGCGACTTGGTAAAATCCTTATTTTTTAGTCTAGGTAGGCTTGTTTTCTAACTGGATGGTCAGCAAAGATTATTTCAAGGCCTATTTTGTTTAAAAGGAAGCAAAGGAAAAAATTCTAATTTTTGACCAGAGTCATGGGTTAACACCTTTAAAAAAATTCTTCATAGCGCGACTTGTTGAAATCCTTATTTTTTAGTCTAGCTAGGCTTTTTTTCTAACTGGATGGTCAGCAAAGATTATTTGAAGGCCTATTTTGTTTAAAAGGGAGCATAGGAACAAATTCTAATATTTGACCAGAATCATGGGTTAACCCCTTTAAAAAAAATCTGCATAGGGCGACTTGGTAAATCCTTATTTTTCAGTCTAGGTAGGCTTGTTTTTTAACCGGAAGGTCAGGAAACATTATTTCAAGGCCTATTTTGTTTAAAAGGAAGCAAAGGAACAAATTCTAATTTTTGACCAGAATCATGGGTTGTCCCTCTTTTAAAAAAATCTCTATAGGGCGACTTGGTAAATCCTTATTTTTCAGTCTAGGTAGGCTTGTTTTTTAACCGGAAGGTTAGGAAACATTATTTCAGGGCCTATTTTGTTTAAAAGGAACCAAAGGAAAAAATTCTAATTTTTGACCAGAGTCATGGGTTAACCCCTTTAAAAAAAATCTCCATAGGTCGACTTGGTAAAGTCCTTATTTTTCAGTCTAGGTAGGCTTGTTTTCTAACCGGATGGTCAGGAAACATTATTTCAAGGCCTATTTTGTTTAAAAGCAAGCATAGGAAAAAATTCCAGTTTTTGACCAAAATCATGGGTTAACCTCTTTGAAAAAATCTCCATAGGGCGACTTGGTAGTATCCTGTTTTTTTTAGTCTAGGTAGGCTTGTTTTCTAACTGGATGGTCAGCAAAGATTATTTCAAGGCCTATTTTGTTTAAAAGGGAGCATAGGAACAAATTCTAATTTTTGACCAGAATCATGGGTTAACCCCTTTAAAAAAAATCTCCATAGGGCGACTTGGTAAAATCCTTATTTTTCAGTCTAGGTAGGCTTGTTTTCTAACCGGATGGTCAGCAAACATTATTTCACAGCGTATTTTGTTTTAAAGCAAGCATAGGAAAAAATTCCAATTTTTGACCAAAATCATGGGTTGTCCCCCTTAAAAAAAATTTCCATAGGGCGACTTGGTAAGATCCTTATTTTTTAGTATAGGTAGGCTTGTTTTGTAACTGGATGGTCAGCAAAGATTATTTCAAGGCCTATTTTGTTTAAAAGCAAGCATAGGAAAAAATTCCAATTTTTGACCAAAATCATAGGTTGTCCCCCATAAAAAAAAATTCCATAGGGCGACTTGGTAATATCCTTTCTTTTTTAGTATAGGTAGGCTTGTTTTCTAACTGGATGGTCAGCAAACATTATTTCAAGGCCTATTTTGTTTAAAAGCAAGCATAGGAAAAAATTTTAATTTTTCACCAAAATCATGGGTTGTCCTCCTTAAAAAAAATCTCCATAGGTCGACTTGGTAAAATCCTTATTTTTCAGTCTAGGTAGGCTTGTTTTTTCACCGGAAGGTCAGGAAACATTATTTCAAGGCCTATTTTGTTTAAAAGCAAGCATAGGAAAAAATTCTAATTCTTGACCAGAGTCATGGGTTAACCCCTTTAAAAAAAATCTCCATAGGGCAACTTGGTAAAATCCTTATTTTTTTAGTCTAGGTAGGCTTGTTTTCTAACCGGATGGTCAGCAAACATTATTTCAAGGCCTATTTTGTTTAAAGGCAAGCATAGGAAAAAATTCCAATTTTTGACCAAAATCATGGGTTGTCCCCCTTAAAAAAAATTTCCATAGGGTGACTTGGTAAGATCCTTATTTTTTAGTATAGGTAGGCTTGTTTTCTAACTGGATGGTCAGCAAAGATTATTTCAAGGCCTATTTTGTTTAAAAGCAAGCATAGGAAAAAATTCCAATTTTTGACCAAAATCATAGGTTGTCCCCCATAAAAAAAAATTCCATAGGGCGACTTGGTAATATCCTTTCTTTTTTAGTATAGGTAGGCTTGTTTTCTAACTGGATGGTCAGCAAACATTATTTCAAGGCCTATTTTGTTTAAAAGCAAGCATAGGAAAAAATTCCAATTTTTGACCAAAATCATGGGTTGTCCCCCTTAAAAAAAATTTCCATAGGGTGACTTGGTAAGATCCTTATTTTTTAGTATAGGTAGGCTTGTTTTCTAACTGGATGGTCAGCAAAGATTATTTCAAGGCCTATTTTGTTTAAAAGCAAGCCTAGGAAAAAATTCCAATTTTTGACCAAAATCATAGGTTGTCCCCCATAAAAAAAAATTCCATAGGGCGACTTGGTAATATCCTTTCTTTTTTAGTATAGGTAGGCTTGTTTTCTAACTGGATGGTCAGCAAACATTATTTCAAGGCCTATTTTGTTTAAAAGCAAGCATAGGAAAAAATTCTAATTTTTGACCAGAGTCATGGGTTAACCCCTTTAAAAAAAATCTCCATAGGGCAACTTGGTAAAATCCTTATTTTTTTAGTCTAGGTAGGCTTGTTTTCTAACCGGATGGTCAGCAAACATTATTTCAAGGCCTATTTTGTTTAAAGGCAAGCATAGGAAAAAATTCCAATTTTTGACCAAAATCATGGGTTGTCCCCCTTAAAAAAAATTTCCATAGGGTGACTTGGTAAGATCCTTATTTTTTAGTATAGGTAGGCTTGTTTTCTAACTGGATGGTCAGGGAACATTATTTCAAGGCCTATTTTGTTTAAAAGAAAGCAAAGAGGAAAATTCCAATTTTTGACCAAAATCATGGGTCAACCCTTTTAAAAATATTCTCCATAGCGCGACTTGGTAAAATCCTTATTTTTTAGTATAGGTAGGCTTGTTTTCTAACTGGATGGTCAGCAAAGATTATTTCAAGGCCTATTTTGTTTAAAAGGGAGCATAGGAACAAATTCTAATTTTTGACGAGAGTCATGGGTTAACCCCGTTAAAAAAAATCTGCATAGGGCGACTTAGTAAAATCCTTATTTTTCAGTCTAGGTAGGCTTGTTTTCTAACTGGATGGTCAGGAAACATTATTTCAAGGCCTATTTTGTTTAAAAGCAAGCAAAGGAAAAAATTCTAATATTTGACCAGAATCATGGGTTAACCTCTTTGAAAAAATCTCCATAGGGCGACTTGGTAATATCCTTATTTTTTAGTCTAGGTAGGTTTGTTTTTGAACTGGATGGTCAGGGAACATTATTTCAAGGCCTATTTCTTTTAAAAGCAAGCAAAGGAAAAAATTCTAATATTTGACCAGAATCATGGGTTAACCTCTTTGAAAAAATCTCCATAGGGCGACTTGGTAATATCCTTATTTTTCAGTCAAGGTAGGCTTGTTTTCTATCCGGATGGTCAGGGAACATTATTTCAAGGCCTATTTTGTTTAAAAGTAAGCAAAGAGGAAAATTCCAATTTTTGACCAAAATCATGGGTTAACCCCATTTAAAAAATTCTTCATAGCGCGACTTGGTAAAATCCTTATTTTTTAGTCTAGGTAGGCTTGTTTTCTAACTGGATGGTCAGCAAACATTATTTTAAGGCCTATTTTGTTTAAAATGAAGGAAAGGAAAAAATTCTAATTTTTGACCAGAATCATGGGTTAACCTCTTTGAAAAAATCTCCATAGGGCGACTTGGTAAAATCCTTATTTTTCAGTCTAGGTAGGCTTGTTTTTTAATGGGATGGTCAGGAAACATTATTTGAAGGCTTATTTTTTTTTAAAAGCTAGGAAAGAAAAAATTGCCATTTTTGACCAAAATCATGGGTTAACCCCTTTGAAAACATCTCCATATGGCGGTTTGGTAAAATTTTTATTTTTTAGTGTAGGTAGGCTTGTTTTCTAACCGGATGGTCAGCAAACATTATTTGAAGGCCTATTTTGTTTAAAAGCTAGGAAAGAGGAAAATTTCAATTTTTCTTGTGTTTATGTCACTTGTGTTTATGTCACTGGTGTAAACCAATGTTCACTGGGCGTAATGTTTTTTTGTGTCCAAGCCCTTAAGGTGTATATGTGGTTCACTTAAGTAGCTTGATTACAAAGTAAACATCACTGGTGCTGAAGGTAACTATACTTCATTGAAGAAATAAAACTTGTCTCTGTTGTTTTAACACTAAAGAAAAAATAATAAAATTAAGTTGTCTACCCTTCTTTTGCCTCTGTTGGTTTGCTTCCACTCTGCTTACACACTTTTAAAACCTGGTCTTTTCTATCTGATCCCTTCACTCAAGTTGGGAGCAGTTGAACACTTAGAAAATTTAGCCGTTTGTTCCCAAGTGGGGTGGACAGCGTGAAGGAAAATGAGAGTTTGCTCCTCATGCCCTCAGGGTCTTATTCATTTACGTCACAATACCACACCGGCCAAAATAATTCTCAGTGAAAATATAATTTGTTTTAGGTGAAGAAGCGTATCTACAACCATAGGGCGACTTGGTAAAATCCTTATTTTTCAGTCTAGGTAGGGTTGTTTTTTTAACCGGAAGGTCGGGAAACATTATTTTAAGGCTTATTTTGTTTAAAAGGAAGCAAAGGAAAAAATTCTAATTTTTGACCAGAATCATGGGTTAACCCCTTTGAAAAAATCTCCACAGGGCGACTTGGTAATATCCTTATTTTTAAGTCAAGGTAGGCTTGTTTTCTATCCGGATGGTCAGCAAACATTATTTCAAGGCCTATTTTGTTTAAAAGCAAGCAAAGGAAAAAAATTCTAATTTTTGACCAGAATCATGGGTTAACCCCTTTTAAAAAATCTCCATAGGGTGAGTTGGTAAAATCCTTATTTTTCAGTCTAGGTAGGCTTGTTTTCTAACTGGATGGTTAGGAAACATTATTTCAAGGCCTATTTTTTCTTAACAGCAAGCAAAGGAAAAAATTCTAATTTCTGACCAGAATCATGGGTTAACCCCTTTAAAAAAATCTCCATAGGGCGACTTGGTAATATCCTTATTTTTCAGTCAAGGTAGGCTTGTTTTCTAACTGAATGGTCAGCAGAGATTATTTCAAGGCCTTTTTTGCTTAAAAGCAAGCAAAGGAAAAAATTCTAATTTTTGACCAGAATCATGGATTAACCTCTTTGAACAAATCTCCATAGGGCGACTTGGTAATATCCTTATTGTTTAGTCTAGGAAGGCTTGTTTTCTTACTGGATGGTCAGGGAACATTATTTCAAGGCTTATTTTGTTTAAAAGGAAGCAAAGAGGAAAATTCTAATTTTTGACCAAAATCATGGGTTAACCGCTTTAAAAAAATTCTTGATAGCGCGACTTGGGAAAATCCTTATTTTTTTTAGTCTAGGTAGGCTTGTTTTTTAACTGGATGGTCAGCAAAGATTATTTGAAGGCCTAATTTGTTTAAAAGGAAGCAAAGGAAAAAATTCTAATTTTTGACCAGAATCATGGGTTAACCCCTTTAAAAAAAATCTCTATGGGGCGACTTGGTAAAATCCTTATTTTTCAGTCTAGGTAGGCTTGTTTTCTAACCAGATGGTCAGCAAACATGATTTCAAGGCCTATTTTGTTTAAAAGCAAGCAAAGGGTAAAAATTCTAATGTTTGACCAGAATCATGGGTTAACCCCTTTAAAAAAATCTCCATAGGGCGACTTGGTAATATCCTTATTTTTCAGTGAAGGTAGGCTTGTTTTCTATCCGGATGGTCAGCAAACATTATTTCAAGGCCTATTTTGTTTAAAAGGAAGCAAAGGAAAAAATTCTAATTTTTGACCAGAATCATGGATTAACCTCTTTGAAAAAATCTCCATAGGGCGACTTGGTAATATCCTTATTGTTTAGTCTAGGAAGGCTTGTTTTCTTACTGGATGGTCAGGGAACATTATTTCAAGGCTTATTTTGTTTAAAAGGAAGCAAAGAGGAAAATTCTAATTTTTGACCAAAATCATGGGTTAACCGCTTTAAAAAAATTCTTGATAGCGCGACTTGGGAAAATCCTTATTTTTTTTAGTCTAGGTAGGCTTGTTTTTTAACTGGATGGTCAGCAAAGATTATTTGAAGGCCTAATTTGTTTAAAAGGAAGCAAAGGAAAAAATTCTAATTTTTGACCAGAATCATGGGTTAACCCCTTTAAAAAAAATCTCTATGGGGCGACTTGGTAAAATCCTTATTTTTCAGTCTAGGTAGGCTTGTTTTCTAACCAGATGGTCAGCAAACATGATTTCAAGGCCTATTTTGTTTAAAAGCAAGCAAAGGGTAAAAATTCTAATGTTTGACCAGAATCATGGGTTAACCCCTTTAAAAAAATCTCCATAGGGCGACTTGGTAATATCCTTATTTTTCAGTGAAGGTAGGCTTGTTTTCTATCCGGATGGTCAGCAAACATTATTTCAAGGCCTATTTTGTTTAAAAGGAAGCAAAGGAAAAAATTCTAATTTTTGACCAGAATCATGGATTAACCTCTTTGAAAAAATCTCCATAGGGCGACTTGGTAATATCCTTATTGTTTAGTCTAGGAAGGCTTGTTTTCTTACTGGATGGTCAGGGAACATTATTTCAAGGCTTATTTTGTTTAAAAGGAAGCAAAGAGGAAAATTCTAATTTTTGACCAAAATCATGGGTTAACCGCTTTAAAAAAATTCTTGATAGCGCGACTTGGGAAAATCCTTATTTTTTTTAGTCTAGGTAGGCTTGTTTTTTAACTGGATGGTCAGCAAAGATTATTTGAAGGCCTAATTTGTTTAAAAGGAAGCAAAGGAAAAAATTCTAATTTTTGACCAGAATCATGGGTTAACCCCTTTAAAAAAAATCTCTATGGGGCGACTTGGTAAAATCCTTATTTTTCAGTCTAGGTAGGCTTGTTTTCTAACCAGATGGTCAGCAAACATGATTTCAAGGCCTATTTTGTTTAAAAGCAAGCAAAGGGTAAAAATTCTAATGTTTGACCAGAATCATGGGTTAACCCCTTTAAAAAAATCTCCATAGGGCGACTTGGTAATATCCTTATTTTTCAGTGAAGGTAGGCTTGTTTTCTATCCGGATGGTCAGCAAACATTATTTCAAGGCCTATTTTGTTTAAAAGGAAGCAAAGGAAAAAATTCTAATTTTTGACCAGAATCATGGATTAACCTCTTTGAAAAAATCTCCATAGGGCGACTTGGTAATATCCTTATTGTTTAGTCTAGGAAGGCTTGTTTTCTTACTGGATGGTCAGGGAACATTATTTCAAGGCTTATTTTGTTTAAAAGGAAGCAAAGAGGAAAATTCTAATTTTTGACCAAAATCATGGGTTAACCGCTTTAAAAAAATTCTTGATAGCGCGACTTGGGAAAATCCTTATTTTTTTTAGTCTAGGTAGGCTTGTTTTTTAACTGGATGGTCAGCAAAGATTATTTGAAGGCCTAATTTGTTTAAAAGGAAGCAAAGGAAAAAATTCTAATTTTTGACCAGAATCATGGGTTAACCCCTTTAAAAAAAATCTCTATGGGGCGACTTGGTAAAATCCTTATTTTTCAGTCTAGGTAGGCTTGTTTTCTAACCAGATGGTCAGCAAACATGATTTCAAGGCCTATTTTGTTTAAAAGCAAGCAAAGGGTAAAAATTCTAATGTTTGACCAGAATCATGGGTTAACCCCTTTAAAAAAATCTCCATAGGGCGACTTGGTAATATCCTTATTTTTCAGTGAAGGTAGGCTTGTTTTCTATCCGGATGGTCAGCAAACATTATTTCAAGGCCTATTTTGTTTAAAAGGAAGCAAAGGAAAAAATTCTAATTTTTGACCAGAATCATGGATTAACCTCTTTGAAAAAATCTCCATAGGGCGACTTGGTAATATCCTTATTGTTTAGTCTAGGAAGGCTTGTTTTCTTACTGGATGGTCAGGGAACATTATTTCAAGGCTTATTTTGTTTAAAAGGAAGCAAAGAGGAAAATTCTAATTTTTGACCAAAATCATGGGTTAACCGCTTTAAAAAAATTCTTGATAGCGCGACTTGGGAAAATCCTTATTTTTTTTAGTCTAGGTAGGCTTGTTTTTTAACTGGATGGTCAGCAAAGATTATTTGAAGGCCTAATTTGTTTAAAAGGAAGCAAAGGAAAAAATTCTAATTTTTGACCAGAATCATGGGTTAACCCCTTTAAAAAAAATCTCTATGGGGCGACTTGGTAAAATCCTTATTTTTCAGTCTAGGTAGGCTTGTTTTCTAACCAGATGGTCAGCAAACATGATTTCAAGGCCTATTTTGTTTAAAAGCAAGCAAAGGGTAAAAATTCTAATGTTTGACCAGAATCATGGGTTAACCCCTTTAAAAAAATCTCCATAGGGCGACTTGGTAATATCCTTATTTTTCAGTGAAGGTAGGCTTGTTTTCTATCCGGATGGTCAGCAAACATTATTTCAAGGCCTATTTTGTTTAAAAGGAAGCAAAGGAAAAAATTCTAATTTTTGACCAGAATCATGGATTAACCTCTTTGAAAAAATCTCCATAGGGCGACTTGGTAATATCCTTATTGTTTAGTCTAGGAAGGCTTGTTTTCTTACTGGATGGTCAGGGAACATTATTTCAAGGCTTATTTTGTTTAAAAGGAAGCAAAGAGGAAAATTCTAATTTTTGACCAAAATCATGGGTTAACCNCGCCGATGTTTTCCAAAAGAATGAAAAGAAAAATAAAACAACGTCTGTGTACAGGCTAGGTTTCCAAAGGCTTAAATAATATCAAGGAGAAGTTAGTCTTTCACATCAACAGCCAAGTTTGTTTGACTGTTGTTTCCAGTTGACACAAAAACAACAGATGTTGATGTAACATAACCTTAGTTTTGATCATTTTAAGGTAATTCAGGCAGGAAATATGAAATGATAATTAAGATACTAAATAATTGATTTGTATATGATTTTTATCCTATGCGATGATTTGAAAGGTTATTTATCATTGGGCCTAAGTAAGCTTGAGATAGATGTGAAATTTTTAGGTTTAGAAGAGAACTCCATTACCAGTTGCCCCCCATTAGAAAGATTTTTTATGACTATCAGCTCAATTTGATGTCATTTGTAAAAAATCCACCCACGCCACACCGGTAAGATTCAGTATCCAGTAATGTGTCATCGAATCCTCCATCGACACACCTACTCCGTGAGCCGGCACAATGTTAGCACCGCAGTTTTTCATCCTACCGCAGGTAAGCGCCTTACTGTTTTTTTATTTGGAAAAGGTGTGGGTAGTATTATGACAAAATGAATGAAGCCCCAAGAACATAAGAAGCAAACTCTCACCTTCCTCCACACTCTCCTCCCCACTTAGGAATAAACGGCCAAATCTTCCAAGTGCCCAACGGCCCCCAGCAAGAATTACAGAATCAGATAGATTCCCAGGGTTCCTCCGTTGAAATATCTCAGAAGACATCAGAAACACACCTTCTCAGAGGCAGAGCTTCCACAGCCCAGCAGGGGCGAGGTTGGCTAGATTAAACATGACCTTTCCCAAGTGATGGGCTCCTATCTTGTGAGTGTGCCACCTAGGATCTGAAAGTAAATAAGAAGTTAAAATTTTAAGTAAAAAATGCAAGCCCATTAGCACTTTAAAAACATAACAGCCCTATTTTACTTGGTGTTACAATGAAATTCCGAAAAAGAGAAAGAGTTAGTAACAACCCTAATTTTTTACGAGTATTTTTATAACGGCACATTACTAGCTGCAACTAGCAACGTGCTAGTTCGCTAAGGAGCAAGAACCTAGAGTGAAAAAAACAAAACAAAACAAACAAACAAACTGACAACTGATATTTACGACGGAACTTTTGTAACACCAAGAAATGTGGACGTGCATATTATTAAATAATAATCTGAGCATAATTAAAGAGAATGTGATAGTAACCAATAGTCTGCTCTCTTAAATACGCTCCTAGGATGTTTGAAAGCTATTCCAAAAGTTCTTTCTGTTCTCCAATGGAAAAACATGGCATCTCCAAATGTCGGCTGGTTTCTTTGGAAAAGAAAACCACTACTCAATGGAATCTCATAGTGGAAATGTTAAACTAAACTAACTTGTTGAATAAACAATTGCGGGGGAATAAAATTTGCAAATTGAAGACCGAAACTTAACATTCCTTGACCGAATAATTGATTCATCCAATAAAACAAACGTTACAAATAAATGTAATGCTGATTAATGACACTTCCCAATGGCCTCTGTTTGTGTAATGGTGGCACACACACTGGAATTATTACTAACAAGAACGCTCTTAGTAGCGTTGAGTCTCGCTTGCTTGGAGATGAGTTTTGTTGTCAAAGGCCCCGGTGCCGTTATACTACTTTTTCGTTTGGAATACAAAACAAGCGTTGTATGTCATAATGTATATACTCAAAAAGTAAAAATTGCAAGGAGAGACAGGCCGCACATCTTAGCCTCAAACCGGTGTGAAACCTTTGAAAACCTTCTACATATTGATATTGCTCCATTGAGGAGTACTCTTTCAGGGATTCTACACTCGAAAAATTGAACGATGATTTTTATCGGTATCAGGGGCCCATGACTCTGTCAGTATAAATATACATAGCTTCTTTGTACTGGACCAAGATACGGCTCGCTACAGTATATGTTCAGCACAGGAAAAAAGTGTAAGTTGAACAGAACCTTATACAACATACAGTTAATTTAGTTCGCGCGTATTCCTGCTGAATTTGTTGTCCGTTTTATAAGATATCAATATCGCATGAAAGTAATGACATTTTCTACAGCTGCTTAGTATCTAGAGTTGTACACAGCATGCATTTTAGATGGATGGATGGATGGATGGATGGATGGATGGATGGATGGATGGATGGATGGATGGATGGATGGATGGGTAGGTAGGTAAGAACCTTAGTTTACGGCACGATAAAAAGATCAGCATTGCTGGTGGGGTGGTGCATACAACAATTACAAGAAAAATAAGGAGTACTGAAAGCAAATGTACACTTAAAAATTAAAAACTGTTAAAAGTTTTTTCTTGTATTACAGTATCACCAGGATAAAGCGTTTCATTTTCCCGGAAAATTTCACTTTCTCGTCAACACAATCACTGACTCAGACAGAATCAGATTAGTTTACTTGAATTTCGCGTTCAGTACAGCGAACGGGGTTATGTTCTGTGAAATTTATCTACAGTCTGCGGCCCACATCATCACTGATCCACGATTTATTTATTTATTTTATTTTCAAGTTCTTTTTAACCGATCCTTGATCCCTGATTTCTCGATCCAGATTTTCCAGTAAACCTTGAAGTTTTGCTCATTAAGATTATTCTTTTTTTTTTCGACCACTGAAGTGATCAGTTGTTCCAAAATAATCAACGCTTTCAAGCCATAGAATTCTTGGACCAACCCGTTCCGGAAAAGCTCGATATGGGATTTCTTTTAACTATGGACATGAAGTGCTGCAAGTAGAGTGTGCAGTTAGTCAAGTTCAAAGCTACCCGTATAAACACATCCGTGACACGTTAGGGTGGATTTCCACTGATGCGTTTTTGGCCCCGCACGTTAACGCACGTAAATTTTAGTCACGTAAATCAAATAGAGGTAAGACATAAAGTATTGAGATTAAACGTCAAATTAAGCGAGTTTCTACTTTTACGCTTACATGATTATACGTGCAGCCTTTCATACATTGCCTTTATTTTATTTGCGAACGAAAATTTTACGCACGTGCGCACGTAAAAATTACGTGACAGTGGATACTTCATATCTCAAGTATTTATGAAGTGCAACACGACCTCACATCGTAACAACTGCGAAAAGCTATCAGTTAAATACATAAAAAAAAAGTGAGTCTATTTAACCGTTAACATTTCCTGTAATTGCGACAATATTCTGAGAAACGTAACGCCTTAAAAAGCCACAAAATCCTGAGGATTTACCCGCTATAATATTTTCTCATCCTGCTTGGGGATGTGCCTGCATGTCGTGCATAATTACACGAAAATCAAGGGCCTCCATTCGAGGAAAATTACGTCATTGCCAAACTTACATGCGTCATTTCAGTCATCGCCGAAATAAACTGCATTCTCATCACGAGACTCATTTCCATACAATGAAAGTCGTCACGATTCTTACCCCCAATTTCCACGGTCTTCGCTAGGAACGCGGGGCCTACAAACTAAGTCCCACCGAAAAAAAAAACCCGACTGCATTTTAAGATTCTCGCTTTGCTCAAGCAAGCGAGACTAATAAAAAAGTGGAGTTTAACTTTAAGATAATCAATGAATTAATTTCAGTTTGTCACATGACTGAAAAAGTGTCTAGATGCATATAAATGTAAAAGAATTTTGAACATTCCACCTATCCTTATTAAGAGACCAGTGAAAATTAATTTTTCCTGTTAAAAGGCAAATATTTCATTCTGTAAATTTCAGACTATTTTCTTGAACCCCTTACAATACTTAAAAGTAATTTCTGAAGGTTGCAATTTGTTTCCCAAAAACCCACAGCTATTATAAGGAAGTTCTTTCAGTCATACAGCAACTGAGTAGTTGAATTTTATGTGATAAACAATATTTAAGTTCTATTCTCATGTTTAAGAAAATGTTGTGTGAATGGGGGTTGTGGAACAACTGCTGGGTGAAAAACCTCCCAGTACGTCCACTTGCTCCTAGGAGGAGAACCCCAGGCCAGCTGTACCCCACATTTAGGCCTCCTGGGCAGGGCCAAAAATTTTAACTTAGTTTTTGACATCAGGATTTAGATGTTATTATTATTGCTATTATTTAAAGAGTGAGATAATATTACACTAAGATGTTTTAAAATAATAATTATACCATTTCTATTCAATTAAAACATCATGCAATACAAACCAGATATTGCAAGGCTCTCCACAATCCTCAGCCCAACTCTTGAACCAGGTGCACATGATGTCTCATATCACTTGCCATCCGCTCCATTCCGCTCCATTCTCTTCTAAACAAGATTCTTGTACTAGGTGATGTGACCCGGCCAGTTCTAGTTTGCCCAGTCCATTGCCTAGTCAGTTGTCGTGTTTGCCCTCTAGTCTGTCTTCTCCATTATCCAGTTGCCTTGTACCAGGTGCATGTTATGTCATCCATCCAGTGTCCAACACTACTGCACACTCATAAATGCAAACCTCCATTAGTCTACCACTCTTGTGATTACTTCCTATAAAGTAAGAAAGAGATTTTTACATGAATATTGACATTTATAAATACCTTCTATAACAAAATAATATTATTGTGCTTCCAAAGATAGATAAATGCTAAGTCACTGGCAAAAGCAAAGCAGTGAAAAATGGTATCATCACAAATTCTGCAATACGATTGGCTTACATATTTGCTATCTGTTGCTTCATTGATAGTGAGAATTGTACTGGCATCTTGAAGAAAAATAAAAAATGGCAATTACATCAACAAATCACTTTTGTGATATTTCTGTCGAGAAGGAAGTGGATAAAAAAATAACTGTTGCTAAAAATCACAAACACTAAGTGAAAATTATGGCCCTAAATACAGAAATATGAACACTTTTCATGGCAAAAACACCAAATTTTAGTTGTTTCTTTGTGACAAACAGACAAACATATTAAATATTGTATGGCAAGCAACTGAGAATTAGGTTTTGTGAATCACCTAAATGAATGCGTGTTGAATGTGGATCCCAATTAGATTTTTCTTTTTTCTACTGACATAATGAAAAACAAACAATTTTTATGAATTCAAGACAATCGTAATGTGCCGTATATAGCTGATAGGTCCAGGCCCCCTGGATTCCTGCTCAGTGTGGGACTTGATTTAAGACGTCTATCCTTCAGAGAAAGGAAAGAGGTGCTTTAAGGCTATAAAAATAGAAATTAAAAAAAAAAAAAATGGAAAAGCTGGGATTTGTCCCAAGGGGTTAACCCATGATTTTGGTCAAAAAACTCAAAATTTTTTTTTCTCGTTAAAATTAAAAAAAAAAAAAATGGAAAAGCTGGGATTTGTACCAAGGGGTTAACCCATGATTTTGGTCAAAAAACTCAAAATTTTTTTTTCTCGTTAAAATAAGACTAGAAATAATGTTTAATGATGTTCTAGATAAAAAAGAAGTCCTTCTAGTCTGTAAAAATGTCCAACAATTTTTGTGAACTCAAAACAATCATAATGTGCAGTATATAGTTAATAGGTGCAGGCCCCCTGGATCCCTGCTCAGTG
This sequence comes from Porites evermanni, assembly GCA_942486025.1. Lineage (NCBI taxonomy): Eukaryota > Metazoa > Cnidaria > Anthozoa > Scleractinia > Poritidae > Porites > Porites evermanni. The sequence continues at coordinate 27,807 of CALNXI010002935.1, forward strand.
TGGGACTTGACTTCAGATGTCTACCCTTTAGAGAATGTAGCCCAACATTTAGAAATGATAGGGGGAGATGTACAGCACATTAAAATGGTCAGATAATTTCAGGGTTGTCACTTAGGCTGGGGATTTCCCCCGGCTACTTTAGTCGTTAAATTGAACCAAAAAACAGCAACAAAAAATACTTCATTAAAAAGGAAAATAAGCATTTGAAAAAGCAAACTAAGTAATATTATTACGGCACACCTTTAAAACATAAAAAAAACTATCCATCAATTCAAACTAAATGCAAGTTTCATCTGCAGCACTCACATGCAACAGCTAAGAAAAAGACATCTGACTTGGATTTGGTACTAGTACACAAGCGCAAAAACTCTGTCTGTTTTAACTGTTGTGTCGGCTTTGTGTTGAACATGTCAAAAAAGCAACAAAGGAATCTGGACTCATTTTTCACCGTTAGCCAGCATCCAGTTTATTAAATTCAAGGTATGTTGATCTCAATGTTTGTGTTTCAGTGTCAATTAAATAACTATAAAATTAATAGACTGAGTTTGATCATCCAGCTTAACATAGTCCTGAATAGGACCGTGGTTGTTGACAGTGACTGATGTTTTGACGACCTGTGCAGTAGTCATTTTCAGAGTCAAAGTGAGTTGTATCACGCCAGTTGATGGTATTATACTCTGGTTGTTGATCTAATTGGTCCATTACATCGTGGTATTATTGGTCGTCTGTCAGTTAAGCAGTGATGTTATTGGCTCTGAAGACTCATGATGCAATTGGTGCGTTTCTATCTGTCTATTGTCACCGTTAAACAGACGTATATTGTTAGTCAAATTGTCAGGTTTCCAGTCGTTGTCTCGTAGTTAGTTTTGCTCGATCTCGTCAATAAGTTGTTTGTACGTACGTTACGTTCTGACTCATTCACCACTGTATACAAAGATGGAATCGACGATTTTCACGAACATCTTAACAGACCTAATGCGGACATACTGTAGAATGCGGACATACAGTTCACCAAGGAGATCGAAGAAAATGGTAAGATACCTTTTCTTGACTGCATGCTTGGTCACTCGCGACAACAACAGACTACAAAAGACTTTTCACAGAAAACCGACACATACTAATCGATTACTAGACCAGTCAGTCATCCGACCTCTCACAAGACTACAAATACTATCCGGACTTTGACGAGACAAGCACAACTACCGATACATGTAGTTTGCAACTCACCTGACAGCCTACAAGACGAGACTCAGTACCTAACCAATGTTTTTAGTAAGAACAACTACAACACAGCCTTTGTTAGACAGAACACTCTCAGTAACACTGACACCTCAGACCAACGTCGACTCTGGCCCTGTTACAACAGCAACTATGCCATACATCAGAGCACCTCTGAAACTATCACACCTATACTACAACCTTACAATATATGTATTGCACACCAACCGATAACCACTTTACGACAACTACTTACTATATAATGTCAAGGACAAAGACAAACTGGAGGACAGACAGGGTGCAGTAAACAAGATCAAAACAGGCTACCTACATTGGTGAAACTGGCAGAAACCTTAGCACGCAACTGACCGAACACAAACAAGTGACAAGAAATGGTGACATCAACAATCACATTGCTGCACACCATTTACAGACGAAACATGAAATCGACTGGGACCCTGGGACATGTACTACGTATTCTAAAGACTACTATAGCAACGACTCACTTTAGAAAGCTGGTTTACTAACTTAGAACAATCGCATAACGCCAACAAAGAAAAAATCTGGCGTAAAAAATGCTTGAACGTAGAGAATCTATTAATGTAATATGATACATACGTTTTTTATGTACATGGAAGTCATTCGCATTGTCGATAAAAGCAATAATTATACACAATACATAATAATACAACAAAACATTTTTTTACCTTCGAAGGTCCATTATTTTACCGAGATAAATATCCAGCTTCAGTCGGTGAACAGGTGAACTATGTGGCTCACGACTATAGTCATCAAAAATCGTTTCTCAGACAGGTTCGCGGGAACTTTTTGTAGAATCATTTTTATGTGCTTGAAAATGAGTTTCTGCTTTTTTTTTGTTGTTTTTTTTTGTAATCAGTATACATTACAGTGTGCTAAGAAAACGTTTATCCAGATAGTTGATTTAACCATGGCATGTTTTAAAATTCAAGATAAAAAAGTGCCCGGCAACAATGATTTAGAAAAATGATGTAAGTAATCAATATCATTTCCAAACACTAGAAACAAGATTCAAGAGCATGAAGCGACCCTGTTGTGAAATCCCTTCCCAGCTCACTGATGATGTTACCCATGATGCTGTTGATGCCTCATTCCCAGGAGAATCTGACGAGAGGCAGTCCAACTATTTGTAGTTTTAACTACCCGCCATCACCATCGTGCCCATCTTTTTGTTGTGAGGTGTCTCCGCCGATGCCAAGCTTATGTCCAAGCAGTTGCTCTGTCAGCTGCATTCTGCTATGCCAACAACCTTGTTGTCAAGAGCACTATGCTCCTAATGTTTCAATACAGTCACCTGCTATCTGTCCATTGCAATGTGCATTCGCTGTGACAACATGTGCCTGGCGCACTATTGTCCTGCCCCATCTGAACAATCTATGTTTTAAACAAAATCAACGCCAACAGGAAATGTTAAGCCAAACTTTTCGCCACCGCAAAGCTATGCATCACCTACACCATATACCCCAGTTCTTGCTCATCGTACTGTTCACACAGCTGTCCCCAGTATTGTTGCATGGGGCAACAAAAATGTCCATACCTATTCAAAGCTTTGGAACAAAGATCACCGATTCGAAGGTCTCTTACGGTTCAAGAAGCCGAATATAAGTTGAAAGTTGTACTCTTTCAGGGCCCGTTTCTATCAAGTCCTTTGAAGCTATACTAGCCTTTGTACTTTTGAAACTGTTCTGTTACCTGCCCTTAAATATGCTCTGATGTTGGGAGAAAACAGATGTTTGTATATAAGCGGAAGAAAAAAAGCACAAATAACCAAGCCGGGGATTACAACGAAAACGACGAAAACACAACAGCAAAAGATCTTCAACCAAGGGCCGTTTCTGAACTTAAAATCGGTTGCTCCTTAAAAGATTGTGTAACTAAACGTTTGTGGTACATTTTACCGGTATTCTTTTGCGCATAATTAAACAATATCCACTATTTTCTGACTTCCGTAACTTTTTTGCTTTCTCTTTCCCATGGAAAAGGAACGAAAAATACGTCTAAAATTGTTGCCAGCAGCAGCTGCAGACAATGTTACCGTAAAAACAAAACGTAAGTCAATTTGAAAAAATTATAACTTCATTTTGTGTTTTCCAACCAGCCCGTTTTATTAGCGGAGCTCTCGCGCGCGAAACACTTGCAGCAGAGAACCATGGCTGAGAAAATGTGGTAAACTACACATCCCAGAAAATTTGGTGATCACGTGATCGTAGACCGACTGACCGTCCCTCCCAAAGCAAAATAACTCAAACAACACGTATGGGAACCCAAATGGAACTCGACGTTATTTAGTAAAGCAGAGACAACTGAGGAGTCAATGAAGACGAAAACGGAAAGCAGAAATTGTCTCTGCATCCGTGTTTTCTAAAGTATTAAGCTTAGATAAATTGTCATGTCGACAAATTTGGAATATAGAGCAAGAGAAAGACAGTTAAAAAGAGGAAGCAGGCGGCAGGCCAGCGAGATATCTAGAGCGAGAGTTAAAAATAAAGGACACATTTTTTTTGTTGGAAGAACATGAAAATTTTGTAGCGGCGGTGTCAAAATTAAAAATGCTAGTGGCCACCAATGCAAGGATGAGCGGTAGTGATAAAAAAGTGAACGAGAACACGTCCGACATTTCCTCCATAAAACGTGTAACTCCGAAGTTTCTGCAAGTTTTCACGTTGTAGTCGTGCAAAACATCGGCAAAGAAATGTACAAAAAAAGTGTGCTGCACGTGCAATGTTGCTATTTTGCTAACTAAGGACTTATTGTTGTTTTTCACCGTTAACCGGCGTTGCCTTCGTGGCTTAGCATTATACCATTTTATATTTTGTTTGAACAAACTATAAATGTTATCGAGAGCTTCGCTTTGAGCCCTGGCTAAATCTCTATATATTATGTTAATCATTTCGAAACTCCTCAAACCAGACTCGATTTTGATAGACACAAAAAAAGCGTCCTCGTACACCAAACCAAGCGTATACCTCTGTTCAAATTTCCCAGAATGTCTTTTGCATAGTTGTGTGGAAAGAAAAACTGTTTGCTTCCTTGCA
>CALNXI010002935.1:35957-58727 GCA_942486025.1 Porites evermanni
ATTTTATTATTTTCGTAGACTACCTTTTTGTAGGTTAATGCATTCTACTGTATTTGTGAAAATGAAAACATTTCCATATGAGGAAAGCGTATTGCAACATAACGAAAGAAATTGCTTCCCTTCTTAGCCAGATCATTACTTAACAATACTTTTGGAGGCCATTTTCATCATATTTATCATGGTGATGGTGGTGGAGGGGGTGGGGGGCGTGGAGGGGGTAGGGTTGGATCATGGTATTTTGTGCACATTTATGAGAGATGGAATGAGGGGGCAGGAACAAAAATCACACCATTTAAGATTCTAACTGAATGGGGTGGGGTCTTAGAGTCAATGCAAAGGAAAAACTAAATCTAAAATGATTCTAGTCCCCCTACCTACATTATTTTAATAACATTATGAGCCCTCCTTTAATTGAATGAATGATTGATTGAATGATTGACTGACTGACTTTATGACTGTTGGATTGACTTCCTATGGCTTTGACTGACTAACAGGCTGATTACGTCCAACATTGAGTAATTCTCTCACTATTTTGACTGATAGAATCACTCTTTGTTTGATAGAACAAGTCTCAAAATTTGTGCAACATGTCATAAAGGCTGTCTGCCTGAGGTATTCCACAATATGTTTCAATATGCTAGCAATATCCATTGCTACAACATGAGATATACAGCTAAGAAAAATCTTTATAAGATAAGCATAAAACAAACGTAGGCAAACAATCAATCTCTTTTAGGGCTAAGGACATTTGGAGAGACCTTCCAACTCATTTAAAAAACTTGAGCATGTCTGAATTTCCAAAGAAATTTATGTGCTATCTACAACTGTATTGTTAGGACAACAAATGAAATAAATTGTTGTCTTGCTGATGAAGCAACATAGTTCAGGTACATGTGAGTTCTTCCTTCTTTGTTTTTTCCTTCTTCTTTTGATTTTACCCACTACCTAGAACCTAAATTGTTCAGGGAGCTAACAAGAAAACTAACTAGTTCATTTACATTTGTAGCTTCCCAGCTTGCACATTATACTCATTACATTTAATTTATCTTCTATTGTAAGTAAATTTACTAGATTGGAATATCAACCATGTACATGGACAAAAGCATAATAAAGATTATTCTTAATTATTATTATCAATTAATTATCACTGTTATTATTATTAATATAATTTTGGAGTTTTCATGAAATTTAATACTCACCAAATTAATTAAGAATAAGGTACTAATATTTGTTATTATTTTGCTTCTCTCTGGCATATTATCAAGGGTGCATTTAATCAAGTAAATATGGTATGTCACACATATTACTTCAGGTAAAAAAATTAAAAGAGTTGTTTACCTTGTCATCAGAGCTGCCTTTTCTTGCTGATCTTGTTTTCTGATTGTACAATGTATTACATTGTCTTGCGGTTTGTTTTGCTGTTCCTCTTCATCAAGATTCCAAAATATGTAACACAGTGCAGTCCATCACTGAAAGAAAATCACATTGACAAAAATTTAGTAAACATATGGCAACTTTTTAAAGGTTAGAACTTGTATAAGACACCCCCAGCAGTGGAGTCTAACTTTTGGTCGAGGCGTCGAGGGTCGAGGGTCTTATGTCAAGGGTCGAGGGTATTTAGTCGAGGGTCCATTTTTATTCAAAAAAGTTTTTTCCCATTTTTTTTCAAGACATTATTATTTTTTATTATTTGTTCATACAGATTGGCAAAACAATTTGAGAAAAATACACACGAAATAAAAAAAAAATGCGCTTCAAAAAAGACACCTTTACTTTGAAATCTACAGCTCTGACTAGCTCGTTACGAAACGCACGTTGTGAGAGTTTCATTAAGGCCGCCATACCAGCCCTACAGCCTTAGGACCTCAGGGCGGAGCCTCCCTGTAAAAAAAATTGTTGAGCACCCCTGGGCGCGGTTTATCGAAAGATGGTTAATAATTTATAACCCAGGATTAAGCCAAATTTGAAGTAAGGTTTTCTTGTCTAAGAACATGCAACTGGAGCTTACAAAATACTGTCGAGCCTTTACCCCGAGATACAGTAATGATAACACAAAATGTTACTCTAAGCAATACCTAGGAAGGTAAAATACAAAAATGGAACAACAATTTTGATCCTGGATTAGCGCTAATCTGCCTTTCAGGAACCAGGCCCTGGGCTTTAAAGGTGCAGAACAGTACATCCTTAATTTATATTGTGGGCACATGTCACAGAACTTATCAACGAATCACCTAAACTAGGGTATGACTACAAGGGACCCACCTCATCCTAACCTAGTACTAGGGTGTAACTTCAACATGGGACCCACCCCAGCCTTACTTGCTGAGAGAAACGGATGGAAGCACTGATAAACTCACGTGTGAGATTATGAAAAATACACCACTCAGGTCCGGAGGTAGTTTTTTTTAATGAATTTTACGGGTAGTGTATTTTACAGTAAAACACTGGTGTCTGTATAATAAACAAATCTATTTCAGTGATTGGATTACCTCGAGAGACAGTCTTGGGGCCTTTTTCATAGCCTCCTCCTCATTTTCCCCCTGGTAAAACCTCTTTATCAAGAAAAAAATCATTGTCAAAGCGTGAATTCTCCTAATGTATGATGCAGTGAGATTGTCACCCATTGTCCATGGGTGCTTGGGTCCAAAATGGCCATAAAAGAAAATAAAAGTCACATACACACTCTCTCTCTCTCTCTTACACACACACGCACACACCAAAAAGAAATTGACAGTGTATTATTTTTACAGTCTTTCTTAGTTCAAATAGCATGACAGCTGTACAATGTTGTATTAAAGCCAAAGAACCGGGAGCGCAGACAGTGGATGTGCCGTTCAAGCTTACATTTGATAACTCATGCACCAATCAAGTTAACAAAATTTGAATTGATTTCGAGAAAAAAATTGCATCATTGTGACATCCGGTCTTACGAAATGAGATGACTTGTGAACTGTTCTTCTTAGTTATTTCACTGCTAAATCCGTCTCTAATGCACCTATCAATGTAAATTCCGTGGGGGGGGGGGAGTGCGGGCAAGGGGAGGGGATTTGATGCCTGAGACTATCCCCCTGTCGGGCTTTTGATCGTGCGAAGTGACCCTGGGGTCGGGACATTTGACTTTGACCGATAGAAGCCTGGTATCAATTCAGAAGCGGTAACCAAGTCCGTCCCTTGAGGCTTTCTGAAAGTCACGCTGTTGGAGAAAGTTATGAAGTTTTCATTTGTTTTAATTGCCATAATCCGATACTTTACACTGTCATCTAAAGAGATAATGTCTATTTTGAGAAAGTTTTTATCTTCAAGTTCCCATCTGATTGTAAACCTCTATTGAAATAGAATTCTACCATGAAAGTCAGAGGATTTTTTGCAGGTCACTGATCCGACCTGTTCTGACATGTTGAGCCGATGTTATAGAGCATTTTACGTTTCACTAATATAATAGCACAGTCAATCTTCCTGGAGTGATTATGTTGTTCAAAATAAGAGATGCTAGTGGAGAGAGAAAATACTTAATTGCAGTGAGGAATTTAACGGAGCTTACGTTAACCTTAAATAAAAGTAGTAAGAACGTACTTTTGAAATGTTCTTTCATTCATTTTATATAGTATAATTATAGTATTGTTTGTTTAGATTTTTCCCTGGGGTGGGGGCTTTTTGACACTTTTGATTGACCTTTCATTTCCCACCCTGGGGAATTTGATAAAAAAATTTTAAAATTTGTCAAATCCCCACCCCTTGCCCGCACTCCCCCCCACCCCACGGGGTTTACATTGATAGGTGCATAACGCAAACTATCTATCTCTGTTAAACAGCCGGAACTGAAAGTCTGTGATTTGTGATTTTGTCTTTTAATTCACAGTGATTAGAAGTTGAGGGAGGGGTTGGTAATACCCAAAGTAAACTTTTTCAAAAAAATTTGTGCTAGGCCACTTAATAAAAATTTTACAAGAGCAACCTGAGCGGAACATACATTGGGTGATAAGCTAGTCGGGGCTGTGGATAAAGATAAAGGTCTCTTTTCTGTCCAAAGCGCATTTTTTTTAATTTTTTATTTTTATTTGTAGATTGCTAATCTGTATGAAAAATAAAAATGATTTCAAAAAATGGACCTTCGACATGAAATAATCGACCCTCGACTAAATACCCTAGACCCTCGACATAAGACCCTTGACCCTAGATGTCTCGACCAAAAGTTAGACTCCAGGCAGTGAAAAAGACAAGAAAACTTTCTTGTTTAACAATTTATTCATATTTTAAAAGACAGTCCATTAGGGATACAGCCTTCTAAGCTGGATATGTGAAAGGGGTTAGGGTTAGATAATGACAATTCTAACTCAATCTCTCTTTCCAGGGTTTGAACAGATTTTTGGATCCAAAATTCAAGATTTTTTCCAGACTTTTTCCAAAACAATAACTTCTTTTTCCAGACTCACAGTTACCAAAATAAGTTAGCAATAGAGACTTTAAAAAAGGAGCAGGAACAAAGCTTTATCAATGATGCGCTGCCAACGTACAGGTGAGATTGAATATGATTAGACCAAAAGGAAAAAACTTTCACTTGTAAAAGCACTTGTTGTAGCTTTAGAAAAAATTTTTTGCCATTTTTTCCAGACTTTATCTCTGTTTTCCAGACTTTTTCCAGGTCTGGAAAATTGCTGGACAAATTTCAAGACTTTTTCAAGAATTCAAGACTCTGTACAGACCCTGTCTTTCTACCATTAAAATCAATCTGAAAAAGTATATTATTAACAGCTATAAGTCTAGAAGATATGAATAGTTCCATTATCATAGAAGTTTACCTGTCCTCCAATTACAATATTTGTCGTTTGTAATATATGTTTGCTGTAATTTTAGTATTTATTAATTTACACACCAATTGTTCTTACTCCTCCCATCTTTTTTGGAATAAATTGTCATAGCTGTGCATGTGTAGCCATCATGAGTTGAAATTGTGGAAGCCTTATGTTATTAGCCCTGAGGTTTTTTTTAAGGCTTTTTTTTTCTTTCTTTCTTGGTACATTTTGTGTGACAAAATAAATAATAAAAATAAAGCCTGGGTACCATTTAACAATATATGATATACAAAAGAGGTTTCTTTTCTGTCCAAAATGGACCATATATTAGAGGGTAAGGGGTTGGACCATGGGACAAAGNTAATTTCGACGGCTTGATAGAGCTCTATCAAATAAGAATCTTTTGATATAAACAGTTTTAACTTGATCGTTTCTTCTACCAAAAAAGTGCATCTTTTTAGCCCTAAATAGCACTGACGCTTTTAAATTGTTAAAAGTAAATTAAGTTTAATAGCTTTTCACTCCCACAAATTCCGTTAAAAAGCATGATATCATCAGCACGCGAATGGTGTTATAATTGCATTACACCGTATTTCCTTATTATCAAATGAACACCGACAGCCTCTTTTACTCACTAATAGGCTGTCTTTAGCAACAGAACGGGAACGTCAGTTCTTGACGACGGAAAAGCTCGCAGAAAGGCTAAACGCGATTTCCGGGGCCCAGTTTGCCGCTCTGCCATTGGTTGAGCCAGTTGTTTGATGAGCGCGCGCCGTCGTCAGCTGAAGTTCCCGTCTCAACGTTGGCCTATTTTTCGGTACAGCTCTAGGGTATAAACACAGCTTTTTCCTGCAGATACTCCCCAAAAAGAAGATAACATCCATCGATCAATATGTTTTGCGTCTTCCTTCCTTTCCTTCCGCTATATTTCGTCTTCGGACTAGCCGCGAACACAATTTTTGTGAAAAAAAAAAAAAAAAAAAAAAAAAGCGGGGATCATTTTAAAAAATATAATATACAAAAGAGGTTTTTTTTTTGTCCCAAATAGGGAATATATAATAGGGGGAAGGGTGTGGCACCAGGGCAAAGACCCCCCCCCCCCCCCCCCCCCACCAGTAAATGCTGTCTGAAGCTGGTGGAACTGTATTTATCAAGGATTCAAGGATATGTACAAAGAAACCAAGTCCTACTTTAACTTATGGCCGACAGCTGATAAGTGTCTCGTAAACTTCCGCAAAGTCCCTTATTGTTGGCCTTCTAGAGTTGCAGTTCCCTGCATATTTGCATGAGGAGAATTGGTCGCGATTAACCAGCTGTAAACATTTTAAACAATTTTTTTCACATGGTAAACATATCAGCCTTTCATCGCACCCAGTGGAAGTTATGTTGCTTGGAAACCTTAATGCAACTCGACATCACAATCAATGACGTCACTGCAACTGCCTTCCAAACCTGACTCTTGTTTCTGCCTCGCTATGCGGTCCATGCACATTAATTTACAATTGATACAAAGGTCGACATCATAATAAACCCTCTCCATGAGGAACCAAAATCCGAAATACAGTTTTAGCTTATTTCAGTTATTTATCAACAGAGCAATGACCTGCACTTGTGACCTGTGACCTGTGACATATATTCTGTACCTGCTAAATTTCATGTGTTTCACTGTAATTTGTACCAGATCTCCTGGATTTACTTGACGGTTTAAACCATAAGCTAAACTATCATCACCAATATTACTCGCTTATAAGACCATCGTTTTCTGCGAAATAGTCTTAAATTTAAGCACCACATCATATAAGTTAGCTTACCGCACAAGACCCGCGCCAGATTTTTCACGACTTCCCCCAGGGCAAGTGCGAGAATTTTTAGATCATGAATAAAGCCAAGTGTTGACGAGTAAGTAAAAGAACTGCTGAAGTTCAAATCCCAGTTCCAGAAGTCTAATTATGTTACTTTAGATCCAACTTACTACACGCGTGTTCTGTCTGGACAATAATCCGTCGCCATATTGGTTTCGTTTAGAACCCAGTCTCTCGATTGGCGCGTGTGTCTCGCGCGCGGGCTTTCGCTGTGCTCGTTTCGCGCTTGTCGAGTACTCGTAAAACGCGATCAATGGAGTCAGGAAAATAAACATTTTCATGTCTATTACTTGTTCATGAACTTTCAACAGTGACGAGTAACTGAGTAATAAAAACAAGGACAGTGAGGGATGTGAGTGCTGAAACCCAAATTAGCTTATGTGAACGCAAAATGTGATCGCGCATGCCCAGGAATCGAAGCACAATCTTAAATGTGAAAGCAATCCACTACCCTAGCAATTGCAAGCCTTTAAGTGAAATAGAACAGAACCTATTCCAGGAACTAGGGTCCGCGGTTTTTTGGTCAGACGGGCTATACCATGCTGATTGATTTGTCGGTGTGCACTTCCCCTGGGTCGAGACAGCTGTCCAACGCCCGGGTGATATGGCTTTGCGCATGCGTGAGGTACTGGCCAGGTACTAGGTTGGTGCACCTGTGTCAATTGCCTCTTTTCTCCGTAGAGGCCCCTTTGTGTTGTAGGAAGGCTAGGCAGAAAGAAAAAGAGAGCGCGTGGCGCACGATGGGAAGCCGGGAAAGAGAGAAGAGAGGCTCCCGCCTTTCCCCTCTTCCCATCGTCCCCTGTGCGCTTTCTGTTTATTATTATTATTAATATTATTATTATTGCTTTCTTTATAGGGATACCCAGCGGGAGCCTCTGCGGAGAAGAGAGTGTCAATTGCTAGTACTTTTGCTATAATCGGCTAGATACCTTCTGACCCTTTCCAGTAATAGAGTGGTTCCATCGAAATAATTGCGCCATTGCGTGTGACATCCGCGCGCAATTTTTACGAGGGCGCCGCGCAAAGAATAAACAAACAAAATGGTGTTGGAAATCACCTCCATAGGAGGTGAATAAATTCTATTATTGTTTTTGAGCGACGCACATCAACAGAAAGTGGAATGTTTGCACTCTTGAGCGGTGATTTTGCACAAATTTTGAGGAAAATAGTTTCTTTAAGAGTAAAACACTTAGCAATACAAATTTGGTGGTGCCAAGGCATATTAAAAAGAAAAAGGCTTACTTCTGGTTGACGAGCGTCGTTCAAAAACGTCACTTCTTAAACTCCCTATTGACTTCGAATGTGAGGACCGTGAATGGGACTCCGATTATGTAATCACTTCATCATTGTTTTTGATTGGTATGAAGGACACAGGGGTGTGGTTTTTGAATAAAAACTTAGGGAAATATAATGACGCTCAGTCTCTAAAGGTTTGAAAACCAGGTGTAAAAAGTGTACAAAGCCACATATTGAGCTAGGAGAATTTCCCCTGACGTGGTTTCATTAGGACAAGATGTAAAAAAGCCTCGTTGCATAACAGAAATATTACAGGGGTTTTTATGGGGATTTAAGCGATCTTGAGTGTAATAAGGACTTGGCTGTGATTCACTTGAAAGCAGTAAATGTTTCGTGCTTGAAGTCATGAGAAACCGCTTGAAGGTTTCCCACCTGCGTTGCAGGACAGAAGTGTTTAAAAGCTCAACTTATCTAACGAACAAAGGATTTCTGGAACTAATATTTTCAATCAGCCTGTTCATCCCGTTGAGTAACAGGGGGAGAGAGTATTGAGTTTTCTAAAACTCTGCTCTCTGAATCATTTCTTTCTCTAGACAAAATGAAGCACTCCGTCACTCTTACTACCTACTGAGTCTTTCTACCTCGCTACAGACTTTGGCGACATTCTCTTTCGCGTCCCTCGATGTTACCATTTTCGCAGCCTACCTCAGTTTCGAGCAAAAAGAGTCATTAAGACATCCAAGGGTTTTAAGAAATGAAACAGTTTTAGGAAAGCCGGTTACGAATTATTAGATTTCTCGCCGTAAGTACAAATTCCATGTAGTTGAAAGAAAGATGCTGATATCTCTGAGCAATCAGGGCCAGATCCAATGATCTAGGTTTTTTTTTTGCCTGGGTTGTATTCTCTAACTTGATGACTTTCTAGGTCCGTGAAAACAACGTTTTTCATTCCGTTGCCTAGCCCAACACTGGTTCCTTTTGTATAAAATAATATCATTAAATATACCAAAGGGTCATCAGCAGGACGGATATTTGTCACGAATATAACGTTGCTGTTTGGAAGAACTTTGTTGTTCTTATTAACATAGTGTCACTTGAATAAAGAATGTCACCTGTTAACTTTTCATTTATCAGTTAACTACTAATTTATGGCCAGATATCGGTTACTGAACTACTATTTTTTAGGCCAGTTATCAGTTAACTGTTAACCCCATTAGCATCCTCGATTAAGTTTACCGGTTAAACCCCCATCGAGACACTCGCGCTTTATATCTGCATCTGTATCTGGTCCCTTGATGTTGTGTATTTAATTATGCTAATGATGGTTTCGACTCTTGGACAAGATTTTGAGTGAGACCCTATCGAGACAATAGTGCTTCAAAGCATGCCCCGTCAAAACTATAGACCATAGATGATGTGTGTTTAATTACGCTAATGATGGTTTCGACTCCTGGTTTTTTGCCCCCCCCACACACACACACACACACACACTTTCTTTTAGATTACTGGGATTTGCCAGTCTGCATTTTAAGTGAAGAGAGGTCATATTTGTCTATTAAGAATACGAATCGCAAAAGTTCCGTTAAACGTACTAATGCCTTCAGAGGAAGTTTCCATTATAGACTTGCAGTCAACAATGATGAAACAGCCTCTCATGCGAAGTAGAGAGAAGGGAGGGGAGGGTGATTTCCATTAATGCTTTGAATGGTTTATGAGTCAGATCAAAGCAGTTATTGCTCCACTCGATCCTGGTAAAGAACTTGTCAGTGGTGTAGCTGACAAATGGATCTACATTATAATTTCCATAGAAATTGATAAGGGTGCCCAAAAAAGAAATGGCACATTTTAGTTTTAGTAGAGGAGGAGTTTTGGTCACGAGCCATTTGCATTCCGTAACGCGGAAGTATGATCTTAAGCGCGCCATTTTCACCTGGCTTTTGCGTCATTCACGATAGCAGAAGTACTTGTTATATTGTTATGTTCAAAGTATTGTTTTCGGCACTAACCTTTTCGCGATCGCAGAGCAACTTACTTTCTTGTTGATTCACAGAAGGTCAAGACATGCTTTGGCTTTTTTTAATGTTATTACTGCTCTTTGCGGATGTGATGTCATGGTTTGCTGTTTGTTTGTCTCTTTGCATCTGGGAACCCAAAGAAAGCGCCAAGTTTAGGGGTTGCAGAATGTTTGCAGTGTTGCGATACTTTTCATTTTTCTTCTGGCTGTTCGTCCTTGTGGTTTACCAAGTGGACGAGGAAGCCTTAGAAATTGGTCTTATTGTGTGGACGGTGATTAATTATCTCGCTGTTCTCTGTGATGCTCTTTCCAGCGTTGAACTTGACTATCTAAAGAACTTCTTACGAGACGAAACGGCAGCGGAATACTTAGACAGAATGAGCTTGATTAGACCAGAAGTTTCCATAACTGTTAAGTGTTACCATTACGAGACAGTCGACACCTCAGACGAGGTGGGTACAATGGATATAGAGGTGGAAACATTTTCGCAAACCAGAGAGTTCTCATATGATTCTTCGGTTCATGTTTCCTCAGGAGACCCTCTATTAGGATGTACGGAAGCCGCTGTTCGGGTTTCGATTGGTTATGATATCCTGTTGGGCGACAAAGAAACAATTGACAGCTTCATACAGTTTGCAAAAGACATGTTGGAACTTTTTAGTTCCTACCAGGATACACACACTGACCTCATTCTAAGAGTGGAGATTCCTGAAGTAAAAACAAGAGTAATGGGTTGCGTAGATTCGCGACCGAGGCCATTTTGGATGCGACCTCGTTTCTTCTGCATCGCCACATTGTTGTGTATGACGTGGCCTTACCGCTGCTTGTTCATGGCTAAAACGAATAAGATCCACTACACCATGATTAAACACATCTATAAGATTGACAGACGAAATGAGGAATACCCGTTTAAATCCGTCCCTGTTGAAAGCAAATGTGTGGTCAGTGGAACGTATTCGGTTAATAATACTTCATTTAATGTGTACCAGCTTATTCGTAATTAGTCTCTTCAAAGCTTTGGCCACTGCAGTGGGGTTGTGCCTAATACCGGTCAGAAGGATAGCCGAGAGGTACTGGAGACGACTTTCCGATTCGACTGCCTCTCTTCTGCCTCTCGGAAATTCTCGATCAGCATAGAGTACCGAAGTGATGACGTCATAAAAATGAAATTTGTGAAATTATGGGATTTGTTAAGATATTCTGAAAGAACAACGTCCAAGACACCTACTCGCCAAAAATTAGCAATTCGGGGCAAATTGTCTCTGAGATATTAGCCCAGTTATGCTGTGACGACTCCATACAAATCCTTCTAAATTTGGCCTGGTTCATAAGATTAGGAACCAGGTAAGATTTAGAAGGATTTGTATGGAGTCATCGGAGCATAACTGGGTTAATATCTCAGAGACAATCTGCCCCAAATTGCTAATTTTTGGCGAGTAGGCGTCTTGGACGTTGTTCTTTCGGAATATCTTAACAAATCCCATAATTTCACAAATTTCATTTTTTATGACGTCACACTTCGGTACTCTATTAGATCCCATCAACCGTAGGTAGAACTGTTTCAAAGTGGTCTCCAGTACCTCTCTGCTGTTCTTCTGACCGGTATTATTTAGGCACAACCCTAGCGTACCTACAACCTCTCCGGGGTGCCATTCCTTTTCCTGCCCCCGTCTTGGTATTCAGGGGTTAAGTTGTCGCGATCGCTTTTAGAGGCGGCCACCTACAAGATGTTCCAACTAAAAAGTGCTTTCACTGGAAACATTTTAGTTTTTGGGGGGAAATTAAAGGTGGTCGCGTATAGGAAGTGGTCGCTTACGAGAGATAGTCGCACAAGAAAGTACTACACCCTCCGTATCCATATGTCTTTCGCGAAAAAGAAAAAAAAACCCGGCATAATCGTAATCAAAAAAGGTTGTACTGTATTTATATTGCAATCTAATATAACTTGTTTAGCAAACTTTGAAAGAAAATTCATAGTAGCTTGTACATCAGCAGAATACAGGCCGTTTTTTATATTTGGTTTCTATGCTCAAAAACAACAAAAATTTTAGCGAGCAAAATGCGAAGGTTATACCTTTATGCTGCAAATGAATCCCGGGGGGATACTCCGAATTTTAAGTGACGGGGATGATCGAATAGGGGCAAAAATCAAAACCCAAAAAACTCCCTGGACCAAAAATTACCCCCCAAAAAATCTCATGCCGAATTTCCGAGCATTAAAATTTTCCAGAAGGCAGTAAATGATACAACACGAAAAATAAAAATATTAGAAATAGAATGTTCGTGTATGTTTATTCATCATACCATGAACGGCTTGGAAAAATTTTTGGAAAAATTCTTCCCAAATAATAGACTATTTAGGATATATTAAAATTCATACTTGGCTCCGTGGCTTGGGGAATTAATAAAATGAGCCTCGAGATGATTTCTTTAGCTTTATTCCCCCAAGCCTCGCAACCTTGTATGAATTTTAATATATCGAAACTTGTCTACTCCCGGAATCAAATATTTCACCACCCCCCAAAAAAATCCTTTGACTAAACATCGTTTCTAAGTGACTTCAATTCTAAAAGACGGGTCAATCAAAAACATGCGCACGGTATGTTCATACCAAGTTGACCAAGTTTGTAGTATCTATAAATCATTATTTGACGTTTGTGGTCAGTTATTTGAATGTTTGGTTTAACTGTTAAAGTTTTCCTTTTGTTTGATGACATACACTTGGCTGGATATTGCTTTGCTTGAAAGCGCAGCTTCACTTCTTACTGAATGCTATATGATAAATTATGGTCCAATATAGGCGCGCCGAACGTTTGATCGGCTTCAATTATGACGTGCATTGGGGGGTCTGATTCAAGTGGGGTAACATCCTTAACACATTTTTGCCTGCTATTTGCCGTAAAGAATTTAACAACTATTGGTGGCAAGAATGCTCAATGCATCATCCTCCAGTATTTATAAAAATAAGAGAACAATACCCGGGAAATTTTGGGTACAAGAAAGGTTTTCGTTGTGTGGCCACCATCAACACATCAATCATAATTATGTAGAGCACCATCTATGAAGCAGAACCACTGAAACGGAAGTTTTATTACGATAATAAACCGGCCTGTTTGTGTCATTCGCAGTAAAAATAATATTTTGGATCCCATGCAACTCTTTCATAGTCGAAAGGGATCACGAAACAAATAACTACCTCGAAAGCTTCAATTTGATTCACTGAAGGTCTATATATGGGACTAATTATATTATCGCAATAGTATTAGTAGAAACAACATCATAGTTTGCTGTTTGGGTCTATTCGTGCGTCTATCGTTGTCGAAGGGTTTGTTCCATATTTTCTATTTGGCGATATTTTTCGTTTTACCCCTGACTTTTCCTCCTTGTATTGGTCAAGCAGGTCAAGAAGAAGAAACTCGCATTCAACAAGCTTTCGCTGCCCTTATGGGCATATCTTATAGCGTAGTCATCGTGGAGAGTCGCTCCTCGCTTGAGCTACAGTACGTAAAGAAGCTTAAAGAACCTTCTGAAACAGTATCGTTCTTGGAGAAACAACGGCTCAAGAGACCAGAAATTTTGTAAAGCGTTGAGAGTTACCATTACGCAAATATTTCTTCTAGCAACGTTACATACACAGAGAAAGAAAAGACACTCTGGAAAACCTCATATGGTCATTTTTTAATGTTTCCTTAGCGGACCCCCCATTAGGACACTGGCAAAGTTGAAATTGACCCCGAAGGTCTTGTTAGGCGACCTACCAACACGAGAATGGTGTATACGTCTTGGAAATGCAATGCTTCGAGACGTATGACCGACATCGCGGTATACAAATACCGATACAGTTGAACCTCTTCACAACGGCCACCCTAGGGAAAGAAGAAAGTGGCCATTGTAGAGAGGTTGAAACAAGAGTCAATGTATGGACTGTCCGCCAAAAAATGGCCGTTGTAGAGAGGAGGCCGTTGTGCAGAGGTGGTCGTTAGTGGAGGTTCGACTGTATTATCGTGCAAGTAGAAATTCCAGCGACGAAAAGAAAAATATTGAGTCAGTGCCTATGCACGCTACCATTGCAATTCTGGATGGGACCTCGTTTCTTCTGGATTGTATAATATTCATCCCTGGGTATTGTTATTGATGCCATTATAAAAAGGTATGGAATCAATCTGACCTGGGACAAGCCCGAGATAGACTGAATCGAATATAGGTAATCTGGAACCTGACTTACTCGCTGGGAAGGGCGGGTGGGTCGCCAATCGCCCTTCGTGTCGGACAAAGTGGAATGAATGGGACAAAGCGTGTCAGTGTTTCCTATTTTAGTAAAATCCAACTAGTTATTAATGCTGCGTTCTCATTGGTTGAGCTACAACTAGGCTATATGTTATAGCATACTAGTAGCGAAAAGCGCCGGCTTTTTGGCGGCAGAAGAGGATTAAAGTCTAGCTTTAACTAGCTAAAGTTGTTTTGTCTCGATATTTTTGACCAACTAGTTAGATTTTACCAAAACAATTACTCCTCTCGCCCTCACTGGGGGCCTCTGAGTCATAGCCCATTCGGCCTTCGGCCTCATGGGCTATTGACTCAGAGCCCATTCGGGCTCGAGGAATAATTGTTAAATATATACTCATTTCCATATCATTGATTAATCCCCAGGGATGATATTTACAATTCAGATGGAACGTGAATAGCCACCTTTTTGTGGATGGGGTGGCCTTATCGTTGGTTTTCAAGGCTAAAACGGAAGAGATTCATCTTACCTTGAAAAAAGAGATCTACAAGAACGCCACACCAGATGACGAAATTTTCGACAAACTTCCTGAAAGTGTGGTAAGTGGGCGTTGGAGACACTCGGACCCTAATTCACTGGTCACAAATGTTAACAAAAACGTCGCTTTCGCATTGTTTCAAAATCATCCTGGTAAATCGTATTAGCACAGAGACGATTTCTTCATTAATCCGACGCTTGCGGAATTTCACACTAAGAGAATGTAAAGGATCGAGACACGGAAGGTAGTTCTAAGATAGTTGTAGACAAAAACCTGCTAAGTAACCTTGTGTAACATCAGTGAAATCATCGTCAAAAGAGTTGGGAACGTTTCTACTTTTTTACTTCTTTTTTTCCTTCTTCCTCTCTTCCCCTCGCTCAATGTTGAACAAAAATCAAGTCTGTGCGCGTAATTGTTCTGTTATATTCCAATATTGAATGGGGGAATGGGGTTATTTATTTATGCCTTGTCTTATATGATTTCCTCAAGCGATGAATTCACGCAGAAGTAGGAAAACTCAAAAACAGATGTATCTGTTGGCTTCCGGCGGCCATATTTGTGCCCCTCAAAGGGACGCCAACATGGCGTCTCCATACAAAGCCTTGGAAAAATGGGTAAAAGGTTTTTCCGAATATCTCGCATATGAATTACCGCACAGACCTGATTCTTGGCAAGGCTTTCTGTTTATTTATCTCCTTTCATTTCTCAGATTCCGGACTTTCTGTATTGACTGGTTTGCTTTTTTATTTTTGATAGCGTGACAGTGAAAACACAGAATTGTATTTGTTATTGATTAAAAAGAACTGCAACTCGCATAAACTGCTGAAATCAACCAGCTCTCTGAATTTTGACCCTTATTTGTATATACGTATACTGCTACGTTTTCTATGGGTTAACTCCTATGCTAATGAGCAAAAATGTAGACAGTGACGTCACGAAGAATCCGTATACTCTTGGCATGAGCCTGAACTCCGTCGCGGGAAGACTTGATACTCTTGTAAACGATTACGAAGACAAATTCTTTTTGAAATGGACTCTTAATTTTAATGGATCAAATAATGGAATGTGAACTTTGCTTTCTTATTTTTCTTTTGATGAACTTGTTTGATTCTGGATTCCGTTTCCGTTTCCGTTTTCATTTCCTGAATCTGGATTCTGGATTCCGGATTCCGGATTCCATGTTTAAGGGTTGCCCGATGATAACATCTCTATTTCACTGAAAAGCCATGTAACAACTACATAGGGATGGTATAGACCATTTTGTACCTGCTATAGGTGTACCCGACTTAAAAATATTGTTGGCAGTACTAGGTATACTTCGTCCTCATATATTGATGATGGAAGTACAATGACGACGTTCAAGGTTCGGCGCATGGTCATTCGTCAAAATGCTGTTTTTTCTGCCGGGACATGCTGTATAGTCTATGCAAGCAATATGATCATGTCATAATGTTGTTAAGGAACCCATCCGCACACTCCCCTAGCAGTCACTTACACTTGATAAACTGAAATATTTGCATATAGCTGTAAATTTATCAACCATTTTTTTTTTATTTCATTTGCTATTCCAAAGTACAACAATTACAATTATTATCGCAAAGCATACATGCACAAACGGACTACACACCTAAGCACACGTGCAATTCCACAATCACCACACAAGGTATGCCTACTATTATTTTACAAGTGCTATTCAAAAAAGAAGAAACTAATCATTTTTGTAAAAGAAGAAAAACTAACTAGATTACAAAGTCCATTTGTCCATTAATTTTTGTAGATTCTTATTCTTAGTGCAAATATATTTTTCTATTTCATATTTACCATTTATTCTAACTATAAAACTGTTTATGGTTGGGAGTTGTTCATTCCTTCTGCAACTCCATAAATATATTTTCCCTATAAGTATAAGATAATTAAGCAAGGGGCATTCAGAAGATAAAAAGCCGATCCAAATTTCCTTTAATGTTAGGTGAACTAGTTGTTTTCGCAACACAAAATAATTTGATTCAATACATTTCCAGAATGAATTCCAATAAGGGCAGTCCCAAAAGAAATGTCTAATAGTTTCTGATTCCCTTTTGCAAAAAGTGCACAAGTTGTCTGTCCTGTACCCAATCTTGAACAACTTTAAGTTGGTAAAAAGTATAGAATTAAGTATTTTAAATTGAAAGGCTTTGACATAAGGTTCAAACGCGACAGAATGGGGCAAGAGAAATGCCTTTCTGAGATCGTCATTTGATAGATTAAAATCCAACTTCAGTTTTTGTGCATAATTTGGGAGACAAGCCTTCTTTTTGATCAATAAAGGATAATAATCTTTTGATTTCTTTTTTGCTATGTCGAAAACGCCGCCATTGATTTTAAAGGAAGGTATTGCATTAAAGGTACTCGAATCCGAGCGAATAACAACTTTTAACTTGGTTGGTATTAAACGTCTCATACTAGTCCATTCAAGGAAGTTTGTCTTCTTAACATTTTTTGCGATCTGTTCGTAGGATTCCGTATTGCTGAGATCAAAATGTAAGTCTCCTATTTCCCAGATACCAATGTCGTAATATTTCTTGTAGAAAAAGGGCTTGTCGTTTATTCTAAAGTCTTGATTATTCCAAATTACATAATGCCAATCGTTATTAAGAGCACAATCTTCTCGGAGTTCCGACCACCATTTAAGTAGTTCTAAATAAAAGGTATAGGTAATTTGAAGATCCTTAACATTATAATTGCATTTAAAAAGCATTAGACCTCCAGAATCTTTCAAGACGTATTCAAGGTAGTTTTTCCACGCGCCTGAGTTGTCACTAAATATTCGTTTAAGCCAGGAAAGACGGAGAGATTTTATCAAACTTTCAATATCCACCATTTTGATGCCTCCTTCTTCATAATTATTTATTGTTGACGCTCTTGTTACTTTATCTTTACCTTTCCATAAAAACTTATATAATATATGATTTAAGTCCTTGACAATGTGTTCCGGAGTAGGTAACAAAGAGGAGGTGTAAACGATCTTAGGTATAAGAAGTGATTTGATTAGAGTAACCTTTCCGTAGACAGAAAGCCCCCTTGAGGACCAGATATTGATTAGTTTTTTAATGTCGACGATTTTCTCTGAGAAATTCTTTGAGTGAGACAACTTATGGTCATAGGTGAAAAAGACACCAAGGACTTTTATTGGCTCTATGGGCCTTTTGATTCCTAGAGGTTTATTTTCACTGTTCTTCAGTGATCCTATCTCCCCGGGGTGGGGGGGGGGGGTACTTTAGGAATTTCTTGGTGGGGATGTGCCACTGGGACCCTGGAACCGTTAACCTATACTAGAGCTAGTTCAGCTGAATTTTGCTACCCTATACTAGAGTAAACTCCCCAAATCCCCCCTATCCTAGAGTAGCTGTTTCCCTAATCTGGATAAAATCTTCACCCAACTGATCAGTTTCCTGAAAAATGATACCCTATTCCAGACCCAAACGCTCTGATTTATATACCCTATCCTAGAGTAAACTGCTTGAAAACCAAACCCTTCACAGCGGCACATACCTATATGGCCCATATGTGGCAGTGCCCCCCCCCCCGGTCCTATCCACATTCCTTCCGTCTTTGAACTATTTACCATTAAGCCAGAAAGCTCCTTGAACTTATCAAGCAGTTGGAAGAGTTTTTGAGCTGATTCTTAATCAGCGAGTACAGCAGTAGTGTCATCAGCGTATTGAAGAAGTTTGGTCTCTTCTTGATTTGTTACTATTCCTTTTATTTCTTCGTTAGCTCTGATGGCGATCGCTAAAGTTTCCTCGGCCAAAAGAAAAGGATATGGGGAGAGAGGGTCGCCCTGCCTGACGGCACGTTTCAGTTCACGTGCCAAATTAATCAACCATGGAATGAAACCTTCGGGTCAACTATAAAAGTTCAACGTTTGTAGTGTTGCGTAATCCACTGATTTTTTCTCCGATTTTAGTACTCCTCCATCCTACTTCAGGTTACTCTGAAATACACTTCTAGTTTGAAATACACTCTGATATCGCTCAGATACATGTGAGTGGGATTATTAACCGATAAAATTAAAAATAAATTTGAAAAAAAGTAATTTAATTAACGAGCAAGCACTTAACCGTGAACCTGTCCCTTCAATCATATTCATACTAGAGTTTCATCAATGAGGCGGGACCTCTGAAACGGGAGTTTTATTACGTAATAATCCATGTTTGTTTCACTCATATTCAAAATACTTGTTGGGTTGTTGAATCTCTTTCAACGTTTTGCTTCTCTTCGAGCTGCGACTACCGGAACAGAGAACGGATCGGTCGGTGAGACTACCTCAAAAGCATCCAATTGATTCATGGCAGTTCTACGTCTCATTCCGTTGCTCCTGTTTTTTCTTGAAGAAGTGATATCATGGTGTGCATTTTGTGCCTGTTCGCGCGTCTATGGGCGTTGGAAAGCATCTGCCATATTTTCTATTTGGCGATATTTTTCGTTTTACATCTGCCTTTTCTCCCTTGTATTTTTGGTACTTAATCAAGTAGAAGAGGCATTCATACCACAAGAGCTCGTTGCCCTTATGGTGATATGTTATATCGTAGTCATCGTGGAAAGTCACTTCTCGCTTGATTTGCAGTACCTAAAGAACATTTTGGAAGACGAAACTGTCTCGGAATATATAGACAGGCAACGTCTTCTGAGACCAGACATTTCTGTAAGTGTTGAGAGTTACCATTATGAAGCGGTCAAAGACTTTTACCAGCCATGGACTAAGAAGGAAATAACATTCCAGAAAATCGAGAAGTTTTCGTACACCGCAATGGTTGATGATTCGACATATTCAAGGTACCCAGCTCTGTTAGCATGCACAGCTGGTAGCAAAGCAGCCGCTGGCAGGGTTACGATTGACCATAAGGTCTTCTTAGGCGACCAACCAACACAAGAAGAGTTTATACGTCTTCGAACTGCAATGCTTCCAAAAGTGCCACCAGAATCACGGGATAAAATTACCGATCTCGTCGTTCAAGCTGAAATTCCCGGGGCAAAACGAAAAATCCTGTGTTGCCCAAGCTCTCGATCGATGCCATTCTGGATGCGACCTAGTTTCTTCTGGATTGCCACCTTTTTGATGATAGGTTGGCCTTATCGTTGGTTGTTCAGGGCTAAAACGGATGAGATTCATCTTTCCCTGACGAAAAAGGTTTATAAGAATGCTACACCAGATGAAGAATGTCTCTACAGGATTCCTGAACGTGCAATAAAAGAGCGCTCAGGGGCACCCAACGAGATTATAGTTCAAAACCACTTAAACATAGCATTGGTAAACGTATTGTAGAATTTAAACGGTAGATGTAGGCATATTCTTGTCCCTTAAACATTTTTCATCTGTTCGGATTTCCTAGCTGAAAGTCTAGTGATCCGAAAATTATAGGGATCAAAACTTACCTTTTCAAAAATTCAGCCAAATAAAAGGCTCCCGAAAATTCTAGGTGATCTCTTTAGGGGTAAAAATCCGATAAAAATGGGAAATTATACCATTTTTTAGATGTTCGAAAATCCTAGGAGAGGCAGGCAAGCAAGAAATTTTACAACAAATGTTCCGAAAATTCAAGATCTCAAATCGTCTTCCGAACAGATATTTTCTGAAAATTGACGTTGGGTGCCCCTGAGCGCTGGCAAGACTCGCCGTTCAATGTTAACTTAAATACATGATTTTTTAAGCTAGATGTTTTGCTTTCCCAGGGGACTCTTCACTCTTTGTCTCTTCATAAATAATCTGTAGATATGCACGTTACGTAATTAGAAAGCAACAGTCCTCTAAGAAACCTCCGCAGCACTGTTAATAAAAATGTTAATTCTTTTTATAGCTGCATCACCGCCGGTTATGTCTAAATAGATTCTGGCGTTACATTAATTGACCTAACTTGAAAATTAAAAGCTATTTTAGTTCTAGACTTTGCCTCTCCCGCCATCCTCGGGCATAGGCTGTCTGCGCAGTCAATCGGAAAGAAATTTATTCATAATGGGTTACGTAACCTTTTTGGGTAGGTGTTGCATGGTATGTTGTAACAATTGTTCATTAGTGGAGGGGTAGTGTATCTATGTGCGGTGCTTTCATTTTATATTCATTCATGTCATTCGACCGTCCCTACGCCCTCAAAATTAAACACCCAATGATTGTCAGTTTTTCACATACGTATTTACAAGCCACCATGTGTAAGATTCAGCGCCTTTATTGTATCATTGTCATAAGAGCATGGTACAGATTAGCTTGTAGTCTCTCATAGGCCATTTTACAGTTGTGGGCTTAGTGTCCTTGCCACTGAGTGAATGTGAGGCTGAGCTTGTTTTGATACAAACTCCTTCCTTTTCTTATGGAAATTGAGCTTAAAAATACTAATTAGCATAGGAACAACATGATTTACATAATATAGCAGAGAGGTTTGTATCAAAACAAGGTGAACTCCAACCTCGTTTCCACCTGTAACTGTAAAACCGCCTATTAGTTGTTTTCTTGTTGTATTTTGAAATTTTCCGACTTTCTGCATGTTTGTAAACTTCTTATCGCGGACTTTCCTTCTAAAGACATAATAAAGAGGGCTGCCCACGGCTCATGTTGACACACCCCAATGTCTTTTATCAATTTTTTGCCTCAAAATGACACTATCTTTATTTCTAGTTAACCAAATTCAGTGTTAGATATAAAAATTCAAAAAACGTTATAGAGAAGGCTTCTACTTTTTTACCTCTTTTTTTCCCCTGCCTCCCCGCCCCTCGCTCAGTGTTGAACAAAAATCAAGTCTGTCGTAATAGTTCTGTTATACTCCAACACTGAATGGGGGAATGGGGTTATTTATTTATTCCTTGTCTTATATGATTTCCTCAAGCGATGAATTCACGCACAAGTAGGAAAACTCAAAAACAGATGTATCTGTTGGCTTCCGGCGGCCATATTTGTGCCCCTCAAAGGGACGCCAACATGGCGTCTCCATATAAAGCCTTGGAAAAATGGGTGAAACGTTTTTCCGAATATTTCGCATATGAATTACCGCACAGACCTGATTCTTGGCAAGGATTTTCGTTTATTTATCTTCTTTCATTTCCCAGATTCTGGACTTTCTGCATTGTCTGGTTTGCAATTTTATTTTTGATGGCGTGACAGTGAAAACACAGAATTGTATTTGTTTTTGATTACAAAGAGCTGCACCTTGCACAAACTGCTGAAATCAACCAGCTCTCTGAATTTTGACCCTTATTTGTATACAGTCAACTCTCTCCAAGACGGACACCTTTGGGACCGGCGCTAAGTGTCGGTCTTAGAGAGATGTCCGTCTTATAAAGAGTCAAATAAAGGGAATAAGCAAAGGCAAGGACCAACTCTAGGTGTCCGTTTTACAGAGGTGTCCGTCATATAAAGGTGTCCGTTAAGTGAGAGTCGACTGTATACGTATACGGCTACGTTTTCTATGGGTTAACTCCTACGCTAATGAGCAAAAATGTAAACAATGACGTCACGACGAATCCGTATACTCTTGACATGAGCCTGAACTCCGTCGCGGGAAGACTTGATACTCTTGTAAACGATTACGAAGACAAATTCTTTTTGAAATGGACTCTTAATTTTAAAGGATCAAATAATGGAATGTGAACTTTGCTTTCTTATTTTTCTTTTGATAAAGTCGTTTGATTCTGGATTCCGTTTCCGTTTCCGTTTTCATTTCCTGAATCTGGATTCTGGATTCCGGATTCCGGATTCCATGTTTAAGGGTTGCCCGATCATAACATCTCCATTTCACTGAAAAGCCATGTAACAACTACATAGGGATGGTATAGACCATTTTGTACCTGCTATAGGTGTACCCGACTTAAAAATATTGTTGGCAGTACTAGTTATACTTCGTCCTCGTATATTGATGAATGGATATACAATGACGACATTCACGGTTCAGCGCATGGTCATTCGTCAAAATGCTGTTTTTTCTGCCGGGACATGCTGTATCGTCTACGCAAGCAATATGATCATGTCATAATGTTGTTAAGGAACCCATCCGCACACTCCCCTGGCAGTCACTTACACTTGATAAACTGAAATATTTGCATATAGCTGTAAATTAATCAATCATTTTTTTTTT
>CALNXI010002936.1:0-10542 GCA_942486025.1 Porites evermanni
ATTTTGGGTCAAATAAAGAAAGATTGATAAATGAATATTTGTTAATGATTCATCCTTGCTTCGTCCTCGCTCTTGTTTCTTTTCTCCTTTCTGCACTGCCATTGCAAGAGTTAACGTCTGAAATAGTTGTCGGCTTACATAACGAGGTTTGATTTGGGGTGTTTGCTTAACTGAGAACTGAGGGAGTACTTATACCCCATAGGGATACTATCGAAGACTTGAGATCCTAAACCTTTAAAAAGACCATATTAAGTAAAATATGAAACGGCAAACTGATCCTTACGGCAATTTGGTTAAATATATATATTTTTTGTTTTATTCTTTTGTTTACTTCTCCATTGCCTTGCCTTAAGGATCAGTTTACCGTTTCATATTTTTCTACAAGTTTAATTGTACTGATCCAGGTCTACAACTGGAAGATCCGGCACCACTCACTGGTTTGATGCTGTGGATTTGCTGATATTTTACTTACTAAGTAACCCTGTTTTAGAAAATACTCGTCTTGAAATTAGCACAACTTGCATAGTATAGAATTGTCAGTGCTCCACTTTTCAGGAACTGCCAGGAACTCGCCCTTATAAGTAGACCAAATGTGAAAGTGCCTCCCGGCGTTTCATTTTCTTATTGGTTTTTACATGACTGTGCAAGCCAAATGTCTTCCAACAACAACAACAACAACAGCAAATTAAAATAACTGTATTCAGAAAGCACTCAATGCTCAGTGGGAAATTTAGTAGGTTACAATAAAGGTGCGGTTTCATGTCTTGCTAAATAACACCAGTTTTATTAGCATTGCACCTATCTTCGAAACCAAGAACATAAACATAAGAACCCCCTTGCCCCCGCCCCCCCCCTCCAAAAAAAAAAAATAAGACAGCTCGTCCTCAGGGCTTTCTGGGAATGGGGTTGAAACATTGTTCATGATCAATGTGTGCGTCTTTCTGTCCGAGAATAATAAATAAAGACACAAATATACAATAATGTTCCGTTATCTATACTCCTTGAGATCGAAGAAATGTCATGAAAATATTCACAGGGGCTGGTTTCAAAGACACCCCGTTGACGCATCAATGGGGGTTGGAGTCTGGCAGCTTCAGATTGAAGATGAGTCCTGTTTGATGTCTAGATGGACAGGACCCAAGGAGTTAAGGCCGGAATCTCACGTTTCCGCTTCATTTCCAGGTGTCCTTACTTCTTCTTTCAGATTGCGGATTTTATTCCACCAATAACAATAACAACTTTATTGACTTTATCTTCGACATGAAGATTTCAGTACCAAAACAATAACAAATGAAAAAAGTAAAATAAAAGTTAAGTAAGAAAGAAAGGAACAATTGAATATTATCGTAAAAGAAAAAATTACTTGGCTATATGAGGCTTCTACGCTACTCGTATTGTAAGAAAGTTTAATTAGAGTTCGGATGCATAAGAATTTAGAATGTTTTCAATATAAGAGGCACTAAGATTTAAGATATTTTGATCTCACATGGACATGATATATAAAAATAGTGCCTTGCAAGACATATTCGTAAAATTACTGTTTATCTAGTATAGGCTCTCCAAGAAGATACCCCTTATATGAGAAAGTGATGAGTGGGTACATTTCAACAAATAGTGGAATTCATCACCAATTTCGGATCTATTACAAAGGGGACAAAGCCTCTCAACTCAGGGTATCTTTTGTAGCGCCCAGATTCAATAGGCAGCAAGTGGCAAGAAATTCGCATTTTGGTTACTGCCACTCAGGGTAAAGAGGTCTAATGGTAGGTAGGCACGCATCTTGTTTAAAAGGCCAATTTCGATATCGTATGCCCGCACTTTAGTTATGAGAAGTTCGTGATTAATCAAGTATAAGGCCTTACTATTATCAACACAAGACCAGACACATTATTGCTGTCAATAACAAAAAGCAATTGGTCTAATAATCGAATTAACACTGTTTCGGTTGAATGTTTTTTTTTTCGAAAACCAGACTGTAATCCATGTAGCAGGTTATTCCTGGAAAGGTGCAAGTAAAGTGAGTTTTACTGGTACCCAGGGTAGATAGGGTAGATAGGTTCATGCAAAGATAGAGATTTTTCCGTTCGGTAGAATGAAGCTTTTCGCGCGGGTCACTTTTTAAGACTTGACCGAAACCGAAAACCACCGATGAAAAGCCTCTGGCATCCAGGGTAGAACCTATCCAGAGCGGTTCGGTTTTTTCATAGTTGATTTTCAATCCAGATGAGATTGCGAAATTATCGAGTAAAAGAAGGATTCTTGAAAGGGAGAGCTTAGAGCCGTCTAGAATCATTGTGGTATCGTCAGCGTATTGTGAAAGTTTGCACTCAACGTTGGCTATATTAATGCCGCGAATATTTTCATCCTTCCTAACGGCGTTGGCCAAGACCTTCGCGCATAGAATAAAGAGATAGGGGGAGAGCGGGCATCCCTGTCTCACTCCGCTACTCGAAGAAAAGACCTCAGAAGACCAACCATTGTTTTGGATACAACTGCTTATATTAGAGTAAAATAATTTAAACCACGTCACTAAAGACGCTCCAAAGTTGAAAAGTTTCAAAGCTGTCTCAATAAAAGGGGAAAAGGGGAACAGGGTAGGAGCCCATCAATAGGCTCCTGATCAGGGGGAACAGGGAGAACAGGGGGGACAGGGGAACAGGGGGAACAAAGGGCACAGTGAGAACAGGGGCAACAGAGGGAACAAGGGGACAGGGGGAACAGAGGAAGAGGGGAACAGGGGAAGAGGGGAGACAGAGGAAACAAGGGGGAACAGGGGAACAAGAAGAAGAACGGGAACAGGGGGAACAAGACGAACAGTTTTGAAGGTGGCTAATACAAATAGACTTCGCTTTTGTCCTTGGAACCCAGTCGAATGCTGAGCTGAAATTAGTTTCGACTTACGCAAGGAGATTTAAGTTGGTGTAACTGAATAAACCATGGCTTAGAGGAAACTTCAGTGTCAGGGCTACTCTTCTTGAAAACTTTGGTAAAGGGCGTGTTGTTTCTTTCCAGTTAATAAGACCCCAGGACAATTCGCATATAATTATTAGCGGATGCAGTTTCAGCCGGGACCTGCCAGTAACTCGCCACTGTAAGTATGGACACCAAAATTAATTTGAAAGTGCCTCCCGGGTTTGTCCTAAAGGTGTTTCAAGTCTCTGCAAGGCCTAACATTTTCCAACAACAAAAACAAAGTAACTGTATTCGAAAAACACTCAGTGCTTGAGAAAGGGAGTTTTTCAGTTTTTTGATAAGAGGTTCAACTGGTTAATTTTTTTATTGTGTCTTAGAAATTAAGCAAACAAAAGCCACCTCGTCCATCGGGCCGCGTGAGGTACACACAGTTACACTCTTTCTTAGGATTGACACAGGTAGCTACGAAAATATACCACGTGAGGAAAGGTTATGCAGTCTCTGCAATTGCAACAAAATTGAAGATGGAACTCACTTTTTATAAGATTCACGGTCAAGTTTTTCTTCGATAAGAAAGATGTTCTCCTCTAAACTAGAACCTAAAATACCGTTTCTACGACTACAATCACATGAGAACTTATTATCACATCTAATGAATTCTACTGACTATTTTTTATAACATCCAATTCATTTCATTTTATATCAACTTGCTTTGAATTGAGAGACAAACTTGTCTCCGGAAT
The DNA here is from genome assembly GCA_942486025.1 of Porites evermanni. Lineage (NCBI taxonomy): Eukaryota > Metazoa > Cnidaria > Anthozoa > Scleractinia > Poritidae > Porites > Porites evermanni. The sequence goes on from CALNXI010002936.1 coordinate 3,657, forward strand.
AATTAATCCTACTGATGGTTGAAAATAAGCAATGATTATTATATTCAAAATTGTTTAAAATAATTAATTTAAAAAGGAATCAATAATTAAATTCAAGTAGCCTGTGTACAGACGTCCCCCCTCCCTCAGAAAAAAAATCGGGAGAAGAGAGGGCGGACGTCTGTACACAGGCCAAAAATTCAAGTAGCTTTTGCAATACTGTCCTTTGTTGTAGTCATGCAAATAAAGCTTATTGTTGTTGTTGTTAATTGTTTATATACTACAATACTATACTCTTCTACAATATTATACTCTTCTCGACTTGAAATGACATGAAAATGTTCACCAAGTCGCGTGGTTTCAAGGACAACACGTTAAATAAATAAAGATGCGCGGTCCACGGTCCTCTCAGTGTTGGTGTTAATCGGAATTGGGTTAGAATGTACTATAAAACGCGGCCTTAGTTTAATTTCTAGATAGACAGGACCCAAGAAAGTAAGCCTAGAATCTCACGTTTCCGCTACATTTCTAGTCGTCTTTGCTTCTTCTTTGAGATTGCAAATTTTATTCCACAGGATTTCGAGATCTTTTTTAAAGTTCTCGCACAGCAACTTCAGCAGGTTGGTCATCTCGTCAGGTTTAAAGTCCCCTGACCAAAGACTGTAGTCTGGTAAATTGTCAAGTGTGTTCATTCTTTCACGAGCAATTTCCTGAAAAAGTTCTCTTGCTTTCTTTACAATCCCTTTAGCTTCTTCTTCGGTAAGACACTCAGTTTCCGACACAAATATGTGTGGATCTGGGAAATTTTTATACCCTGAATGATCTGAAAGTATTAACTCCTCTTCTGGAGCTATTTTACAAAGAAGAGCTTGCATGTAGAAGCCAACAAACACACTATCCTCTAACATGAAATCAAGGTTAAAATCATGTCTAAACATCTTGGGAAGTCTGTAACTGAAAGTCCGTTTCTTTCTCTCACCTACTACTTCTCGCATAACCTTCTCTATCTTATCATGAAATAGGTTTTGGAGGGCATACTGCAAGAAACTGGTCACTTTTAGTTTTTGAGAGGCCAACACCATCAAAGTTGTAAGATTTGGAATACACTGCTCAAAAGAATACTCATTAGTTTTATTATCCAAGGATAACAGAAATCTGAGAATGATGGTGACCCTGTTGATGGCTTCTGACGGGACTTGTCCTAACGCATCTGGTAGAACATTATAGTCTTTATACCAAAAGCTTCTCAACCCTTCATTGCGCTTCAGAACGAGAAGAAGGCAAATAACTATGTTCAGAACACGCCGACTAAGGTTGATCCCAGTCCACTGCTCGTCCTCTGGGTTTTCACTCCATTCAAACAAAACTAGGGTTTTAAGTGCATATGAAGAAATCCATCTGGTACTGTTCGGTTCAAATTCATCATTCCCAAAGTTCCCTTGTTGGATACGTTGCCAGTTACTAGAGACTGATTCAGTTGTGATGAATTCCCAAGCAGTTTCATCAGTTCCATTTTTGCGATTGAACTCCATATGGGCATCGCAACCAGCCCTGTGAAGTGGACGTGTCATATCACGCAACACCTTGAGCACCCTGAGACATACACTTGGTCCTCCATCAGGACCAAAATGGTCACGGAACAGTGACTGTTCAAGACATGACTGGGAACAACGCAAAAGGCAGTCAGATTGATTGGTTATTCTAGGTTTCTGTGTTTCTTCGAGTTCTTTGAACAACTTTGATAATGGAACGGTGTAAAGATAAGTGTATCCACTTACTGCGAAGTAGTACGCTGGTGAAGCATCTAATAATGATTTCACGACCTTACCAGCTCCAGATTCAAAATCTACTGCCATTGTTGAAGAATGAGAATTGATCTTAACTGCTATAGACAAATCAATTTTGATTTTTAATTCTTTATAAAGCTGCCCTCTCCTCCATTCGAGCTCTAAAGTATAAGCAGGCCCATGCCTGTTTAACCGGCTCGGAGAAGATTTAGAAGCTTTGAAACCGAATGCTGCAAACTCCTGGGCTAATATACTATTCAGTGTGTCGATAAATAGTGACTTTACGTCTTTCTTCCATTGGAAAGAACTAATGAAAGTAGAAGAAGGATTATATTCCTCCTGTGTTTTTATAAATTTCTCAAAAGCCGAATCGCTTGGAATCACTGTTACCATGCAATGTGATAACTCCTCGAAGCGAATGTCCTCAGGACGAGAGAAATTATCCAACTGAACAAAATAATCGAACTCGTCGGGTTTTCCGACTTTCGTTCCCTCGTAGAAACTTCCACTTTCAACAAGCGTTGTTTTGTAAAATGGTAGCTCTTTTTCTGCTGCCAGTAGAAGAACTTTAAGAAACCTTTCAACACTGGTCTGAATTTCAGTGACTTCTTGACAGCAAGGTAGCTTGCCTTTTCGTTCATCCAGGTCTGGTATGAAGAGATCTAAATGCGACGGGGACGAGACAGCGGTATTTCTATCAGAAGGTTCTGGAGTGTTTGACTCATTCTTTCTTTGCGTCGGCGGACTCACATTAAGTTCTCTGAATTCCTCTTCTAAGCCATGCATGTCTCCACCATTGACTGAGACGCTGCGTTGCTCTTACAAAGGACAAAGGGAAACTAAAACTTGCGATGTCGCCACTATGTGGCTGCATTCCAATACGGCTCGCATTTCTTTCGTAAAAGGGCAACCTTACAACAGCCAGCCACAAGCTTAGTCGCCGTCAACGTGTCACACAATAATCATGATCCCACGGTAGGGGTGTGGTGTGCCACCAATGCATGCCGTTCAGAACCCTGACCCTGTTGTAGACAACAACCAGCATTCATTTCAATACCCTGTTTAGACAAGAGAGCCATTATATTTTTTTCTTATTTAATTTTGTTTAAAAAAGCTGATAGAATTAGATTGTGTTACAAAGATGTTGATATAAATAGACCGGGAAATGCAAGCGAAACAACGAAACCATCGAAACCATGATCAACCATCACTGAACCAACTTGAACTAAATAAGCTTGGGGCACTTATATGTAACTCAGACACATTTTAATGTCGATGACCTAATTTTACTGTAATTTTTATTTTACGAAAGATAGTCAAGTGCTTTCTGCAAAATATTTTTGTCCTGACCAGTTACTTTAAATTTCTTGGTCTCCTTCCTTGCCAATATTCAAAGAGACCAACTTTGTCACTAATTTCTCATGAGGGGCAAAATGTTGGGTAATAGCCTGAGATTCGGGGAGGCGTGCACGGTATATAGGCAGTTTTTCAGAATCGTACCCGCCGTTATCTTTATAAACGTATGTCACGTTTGCAAGCCAGTGCTAGGCTTTTATGACTTTTTTTTCAGTTTTGAATTTCTTCCGCAAGATTTCAAGGTCTTTTTCAAAGTTATCGCACAGAACATTCAACAAGTTTGTTGGTAGATTGTCAAGATCGTTCATTCTGTCACGCGCAATTTCCTCAAAGATATCTCTTGCATTCTTTATAATCTCCTCAGCTTCTTCCTTAGCAAACTGACTGTCAATGCCCGACGCAACTATCCGTTCCGAGTTCGTGCATTCATAGTTATAAGTAAGAACTAAATCTTCTTCTGGTGCTATTTTATCAAGTAGAGCTTGAAGGTAGGTGCCACTAAATATATCAAGATCCCAAACAAAATCCATATTAGAAATGTCCGCGAGAATTGCTTCATCTTTCACACCTTTGGTCACAGACGGCCTTTCTTTCTTTTTCTTACCAACAGAATCTTCCAGAACTTCTTTAACTTTATCCCAAAACATCTTTGGCAGTGTAGTGTGCAAGAAATCTGCCAATTTTCTTTTCTGACTAGCCATCGTTAGAATATTAGTAAAAGTCTGAACACAGTTCTCAAAACAGTAGGTGCTAGCATTTCCTAAACATGATACACAGTTGCCAATAATGGTCACCCTGTTTATGGCTCCTGGAAGGAAGGCTTCCGCCTCTCTAGGCAGAACATTATAGTCTTTATACCAGAAGCTTCTTATCCCTTTATTTTTCTTTAAAGCACTGAGAAGATTATGGAGTATGTTCACAAGACGTTGAGTGAGGTTGCTGCCAGTCCACTGCTCGTCTTCTGGGTTTTTACTCCACTCAAACAAAACAAGAGTTTTAAGAGTGTAGGACGAAATCCATTTGGTACTACTGTATTCATTTAGATCTATGTTTGAGTCAGAGACCGGTATTTCATCCTCATTAAAAAAATGACTTACATACTTGTCAATACATTCTCTCTCTCTTTTATCGAAGTTGTATTTGAATCGGTTCAGGTTACGGAAATACGTATCCTCGTCATATGAAAAAGTCATGTCACGCAATACCTTCAGCAACCTGAGACAAACACTTGGTCCACCATCAGGACCGAAATGGTCACGGAAAAGTGACTGTTCAAGACATGACTGAGAACAACGTAAGCAGCAGTCATTTGGCTGGCAGGTTATTACGAATGGCGGAAATTTACCACGTTTTTCTTTTATTATGATAAATCCTCGGCAACTCCAGGTTTATGTTCTTTGAAAAACTTCGACTGTGAAAGTCTATACATTCTATATCCACTTAGGGCAAAGTAATATGGCGTAACATGTAATAATCTGTAATAATGATTTCACGACTTTACCAGCTCCAGATTCAAAATCTACTGCCATTGTTGAAGAATGAGAATCAATCTTCACTGCCAAAGGTAGATCAATTTTGATTTTCAAACCTTTGTAAATCTCCCCTCCATTCTACTCGAGTTCCAAAGTGTAAGCGGGCCCTTGCCTGTTCAACATGTGGGATAATATTTTCAAACCGAACGTCTTAAACCCTTTGGCTAAGAAACAAGAAAATGCTTCAACAGAGGGCGATTTCACTTCTCTTTTCCATTTACAATCATCGAAACAGTTAGGATTGAATTTTCGAAATTTTTTATAAGCAGCTTCGCTCGGTATGACTATCACCATATACAATGTGCTTAGCTTAATTCCTCATAATTCCTGACTGGACCTTCGTAGATCGCGAGCTTTTAGCCGGTTCTGATAGCGTGACGTGTCGTTGCCACTACTTATGAATGATTACAATGATTACCTGACAATTTTATTATATAAAAAAATAATTAAACGCTTAATTCGGCTAAAACTTTTCCGAAAGCACTTTGTCATCGGCCCAGTTGCCGATTTCAAAAACGTTGACAGTCGCAAAACATTTCACTGATTTTTGGCTTGAGGCGACAAATACTTCTGAAATTTGCATTTCATTTATAAAGGCCTCTGAAGCAAATCTAGCGGATCAATTTCGTAAATAGACTATAATTCATACTTGGCTCCGAGGCTTGGAGGAATAAAACAAAAGAAATGTATTATTCATTTTTGAGCCTCAAGATGATTTCTTTCGTTTTAAGGTGATGTTTTAGCGCAACACAGCGTTGCAATGTTGGAACAACGTTGTAACCATTCGAAACAATATCGCAACAATGTTGCAACACTGTGTTGCGCTAAAAATCGTCGTTGCGAATCGTCCCGTGTAACATCACCTTTATTCCCCCAAGCCTCGCAGCCAAGTATGAATTTTAATATACATGTATCGGAATAGGCCATTTGCATGATGACGTCATTTTACTACTACGACCAGAATCCTTCAGGACTTTGCTTTCTTGTGCAAATTAGGGCTTTTGTTTTTTTATCCTCATTGGGATTACCAAATTAAAATATGAAAGGAAAAACGAAAAGTATTCTGGTCGTAGTAGTAAAATGACGTCATCGTGCAAATGGCCTATTGGCACAATAGACTCCCTCTATGCATAATTAAATGTAAGTATTTTAATTTATTCTCTATAACCATTAGTAGCATAAGTGTAGTAAAAGAGTTTGTAAAGAACATAAATTGCACAACAATAAATGAACTAAAACGAGCTGGTAAACTGGTAAAAGCGATCAATGTATTTATACACATTGTTCCTTCCATGCTAGCAGTGGCCTTTTTTACATGGTATTCGGCGGGCGAGAGGAAAAGAGACCTCGCCATGGGCACTCTCGTCCCCAGAGCCCGTCGTTTCTTTCGGTCACGTGGTCTTGAAATAACTCGTTCGATACAAATAGACCTATCCCGCTAACTCAATGTTGTACCCAATTCAAACCCTTTGGGAATAAATTGCTTTGTTTCAGGAATTTCCATATCATTTTAAAGCGAATGCCACATTATAATGCAAATACAATACACAAAGAATCTTAACCCCGGGAGATTTGAATTGGGTACAACATTGAGTTAGCCGAATAGGTCTATTACTTGGCTCTGGGGACGAGAAGGTGCCATGGAACCATGGGTTGAGACGGACTTTGTTGAGCATGCGCCACGATTGCTTGGAGACCGCACCATCACGTGATTATTTTAGCACATGATCAAGTGACACACTTGCTGCTATCGCAGTTTATCGCCGTCACACTACGGAGTTTCATCACCATTTAAGAGGCTGTCCGCGTAAGAACCGATAAGGCAAATTTTGGTCTATCACGGATTGCCCTGATTTTTTCAGTGGAAGATAACTATCCTATCCCATGAAGAAATATCACATTTATTTGGACCAACCCAATTTTTTCTCTATTTTACAGAGAGATTTTCTAGGTCACCTAAAACTAGCCAGTTTGTAGTCGGAAATGGTGCGATTTTGGTGAAACTTTAGGGCTCTTGAAAACCTACCTTACAGAGCCGAATAAGCTGATTATTTTACACACAAAAGTTTTAACTCTGGTTAATAGTTTCAAGGTTTAATGGTTGCATTCTGTGGAAATTGAGCTGAGATATGATTTTTTTAAAATGACCTTTAATTTGCTTATCGGGAAAATTAATTTGCATAACTAGAGCTGAACGGTAATTTCGCAAAAGTGGCACCTGACCCAGACTCA
>CALNXI010002936.1:15230-37783 GCA_942486025.1 Porites evermanni
TTTTCAATATAATAAATCCTTTACTTACCAAACTTGTCAACTTTGTCAATATCAGCTGAATTTTGGCATCGTTCCATCACCCCCCCTGCTCCCCCCCCCCCCCCTCCCTCAAAAATTTGCCTTACCGACTATTCTAGCTAGTCTCTGATTTCAGCTTTGATCACCTTTATGCGATTTTCAAATGCTAGAAATTTCTCTGTGGTGATTCAACATTTTTGTTCAAGATCTTTCCCGCAAATAGTGTACTCCCTTATTTCCATGAAGTTTGCTGAAATCTGACTATTAGTTTTGTTGTTTAAGTCCCGTTGTGATTTCATGAAGGCCTCGAACTCTTCATAAAGGACATCATGGTCAGTTGTATATTTCAGACTAATACTCTTAGCACTTTCAGAGTTCGATATTGATTTGTTTGGAAGATCTTGTGACCTGCTTCCGTTTTCGACGATATTCCGAATTTTAGTGATGTGGCTGCATTTGCTTGAGGGCAATCCCCCTTCAATTCAATCCATCAAAGTAAGTGCATAAAGGTTCTGGGGAAACCACCTACCCATCCCTAAGGCCAACGTTTATCACTATCTTCTCACTAAAAAGGCCTCTTTAGCGCAAAGTGTATTCAGTGTTTATGGGAGGGGAGGCTGCAGCTTCCCCAGAATTTTACTCGCCATTGCCAGTCTTTCTTGATTCTTTTAAAGCTTTGATTTTATTGCTCATGAGTTCAATGTCTTTTTCAAAGTTCTCGCGCAGCAACTTTAGCAAGCTTGCTACCTCATCATATTTGAAGTCCCGTGACCAGAGGCTATAGTCTGGTAAGTCAAGATCGTCAGTCATTCTTTTAAGTCCATTTTCCTCAAAAATATCTCTTGCATTCTTAACAATCTCCTCAGCTTCTTCCCGAGTAAACCTATCACCATTGAATGAATTACTAGTAAATATCGTGTAGTTCTTTCTTTTGAAGTAAGAACTAAAAAATTGAAATTCCTCCCCTGGCGCTAATTTTTCAAGAAGAGCTTGAATGTAGATACCACAGAAAATGGAACCTACATCAACATGTATTACTCTCATCATCCATTCAAGACCTGTTGGAATAGGAGGACGTTCTTTCTTTTTCGTGTTACAAACGGATTCCTTCAGAACCTCTCTAATCTGATCACAAAAAATATCTCGAAGTGCACTGTGCAAGAATCTTGCCAATGTCGTCTTACGGCGAGCTAACGTCAGTAAACTTGTAAGAGATTGAACACAACCCTCAAAACAATATTGGCTGGCAGTTCGTAAGGATGATAAACTTTTCAAAATGATGGCCACCCTGTTGATGGCATCAGACCGGAGAACATCACGAGATTCCCAAGTCAGGGAGAGAACATGGTAGTCTTCATACCAAAAGCTTCTTATCCCTTCATTTTGCTTTAAGAAATCAAGAAGAACAGTAAATATGTTCACAATACGTTGAGTGAGGTTGCTCCCAGTCCACTGCTCGTCTTCTGGGTTTTCACTCCATTCAAACAAAACAAGAGATTTGAGGGTGTATGATGAAATAAATTCGGCTGGTTCTGTATCACTAAACAAAGAGATAACTCTCTCATGCCCCTTAGAATTAATTTCCTCGTCATTGTTAATAAATTCCCGTACATTCTGGTCAACAGATTTACTTTTATCAAAGGTGTCCATGGGTTGGCATAGATGGCATTTACCAGAGAACAGGCCAGCATGCAGATGGCCATGCTGATCAAATTTGCGAGTCATGTCACGCAACACCTTGAGCACCCTGAGACAGACACTTGGTCCACCGTCAGGACCAAAATGATCACGGAAGAGTGACTGTTCGAGGCAAGACTGAGAAATACGTAAAAGGCAATCAGATTGATCGGTTATTGATATTGGTAAGCCTAAACCTTCTTCTCTACGTTTTTGCACCTCTTTGAATAAGTTTGGTACTGAAAGTGTGCGTTCCTTGTATCCGTTTATTGCAAAGTAGTATGGTAAAGTATGTAACAAAGACGACACAACGCTTCCGGCTCGAGATTCAAGATCTACTTCCATAGTTGAAGAATGAGAGTTAATCTTCACTGCTAAAACCAAATCAACAGCGATGTTTAATCCTTTGTATAGTTTCCCTCCAGTCCATTTGAGGTGTAAAGTATAAGCAGGGCCATGTCTACGCGTTGTGTCTGAAAGGACTTGCAGATCGAACGCTTCAAACCCCCTGGCCAACTTACTGTGCAATGCTCCGAAAAACGGCCTCTTTATCGTTTCTCTCCAGTCAAAAGAACAAAGGCTAGGATTCACCTTTAAAAGCTTTTCGAAAGCTGATTCGCTTGGAATCACTGTAACTACACTATGTGCTAACTCCTCAAAACGAATATCTTCGGGTTGAGAGAAGTTATCCAACTGAACAAAATAGTCGAACTCGTCGGGTTTTCCGACTTTCGTTCCTTCGTAGAAGCTTCCACTTTTAATAAGTGTTGTTTTGTAGAATGGATGGTCTTTCTCTACTTTCTCAAGAAGAGTTTTAAGAAAGCTTTCAACACTGGTTTGAATTTCAGTGACCTCTTGACAACAAGATAGCTTGCCTTTTCGTTCATCCAGGTCTCGTATGAAGTGATCCAAATGCGACGGGGACGTCGTGGCAGCTGTATTTCTATCAGAAGTTTCTGGAGTGTTTGACTCATTCTTTCTTCTTGTCGGCGGACACACATTAAGTTCTCTTAATTCCTTTTGTAAGCTTTGCATGTCTTCGATATTGACTGAGGCGCTACGTTGCTCCTACAAAGTACAAAGGGAACCTTATAATTGGGATGTGGCGGCGTTCCAACCGGGTCGAATTTCTTTTGTTTCGGAACAGCCTCACAACAGTCAGCCACAACAGTCAGCCACAATCGAACGTGTCACACCAGGGCGTTCCGAGTTCACGTTACGAGTGTGTTATGTAACGGAGTCAGTGTCGCGTTACAAGCGACCGTTGAGACGTATGGGAAATAAACACTTAGCTGCTTTAATATTATGAAGAGAGTGACAGGGGTCACACAACAGCCCAAAAAACCGACTAAATCGATGAATTCACACCAAAAAACACAGGAATACATCAAAGTCAAGTCTCCTTTATTCATTTTATAGAAAAAAGTAAAAATAATGATATTTAGAGTTCGCAGACATCAGTATTCTATTTCTCATACAACGTATCAACGATCGCTTATAACGCGACACAGATTCTCTTGTGAGAAAGTAAATTTACTTATAACCACAGGTAGCCCAAGCTCGAAATATGAGCATCGTCGAACGTCGGCATTGTTGCGTAACATTCCAAATATAAGGATTTGTATGGGAAGAAAACCCATCGTTTCTGTAACCTACGAAAATGAAAGATTTCAATAAAAAACAGCTAACCTTACTTAAAATGTGTTTTACGTCTCTCCTGCGTGGTCCACGTGCTGATTTATGGCCGTTTTATGGGTTTTTATATAAACGGTTTTCTCTCTATATCATAGGTATAAGACGTATAAAGTAAACCTTTATATAGAGAGAACAGCTTGAGACACCTGTAGTCACACAATAATCATGATCCCACTTATGGAAAGTTTGGGAAGAGGTCTGCCACTGGTTAAGTCTGACCCTGACCCTGTTTTATGCATTCATTTCAACCCTGTTTAGACAAGAGACCATTTCATTTTTTTCATTTCATTTCATTTTGCATACAGAATTAAGCTAACATGATAGGGTTAGCCTAACTATGGTTATCTATTATATTTTAAGATTTACAATAGCTCGATCTGCCATCGATTTTTGTATGTATAATTCTGTTCATATTTTGTTGTAACAATTTAACTGAGGGAGCCCATTCCTTATAAGCCCGGTGGTTTCCCTTGGGCTTCATCGCCCTTAGCTTTTTAACAATTTGATTTTCTTCTTTTTGTACATGTTTCTTATGGGAAAACAATACTGAACTGAATCAGATTGTTTTAAAAAATGGTTGATATATAGTACAATTTGACAGGGCAATGCCAGCTTTCCGAACCTGTTGAATTAAGGCTTCCGTTGAAAAAGTTGCTTAAGACGATAACTTGAACCCTCAAAGGAATCGAAAACGTTCGTGTTATCAGGAGTTCCAGTTATCGGGAGTTCAAAGCAAAAGAAACAAGACGCTGTGCTAGCGTATATTTGGGCGTCGTTGTATCACGCGTATGTGAAGTTTTTAAGTACATTATAATAATAATAATAATAATAATAATAATAATAATAATAACTTTATTTTAGTGTCAATGTATTTAGCTTAACAGTTAGCTAATTGGGGACACTTTCCTGAGTACTGGCACTAATCTATTACATGATTTTTAAATTAATGATCTTACCTAAAACCTAAAACTATATACAAATGTACACGACTCAGAATATACACAGGTCACAGCAGTTACTATTATTATCTATATGACTCGAAAGTTCCACACCGCGTATGTAGTGTTTCTTGAAGGCGGCTTTGAGGCTTGTTCAAGGTTTCCTAGCTCACCACTGACCTTCGACCAGGGATGTGTGACCACTGCATTAGCGTTGTATACTTTAAGGCTTGGTTGAGATGTGTGAATTGGAAGGCGTGCATTGGTACGATAATGGCTTTAGTTTGTTAATCAGTAAAGCTGGTTTCTCACAGAATTTGATACGAAGTAACAACGGATATTTTTTGGAAGGTAAAAGTGATTTTAGGTGTTGCAGTGATGAGGTAGTTGTGGGAGTGCTAATTTTTGTTAGGAAGGGATCGTGCAGTTACAGTCTGTTGAAATGAAGTCATGGTGGTTGTGAAAGATTTTATTAATTGTCGAAAACATACTTGTACTTATTTTAAATGTTGTTAGACTTTTTTTAGGATTGTCTCTCAGCTAGTTTTTATAATATTGGTATTGAGAGAACGTGGATAAGGGGAAGTTCATTTAATTTGGATAAGGGGCTATGAAGATGTTTGGGGGTGTGTGGAAGGGGGGGCTTAAAATTTTGGATGTGTGGGTTCTAAGAGCTTTGAAAATCGGTGAGGTCAAGGGGGAGAGGCGTAAAATCTGGCAATAAAACTAGGGGCCTGATTTCATGAGCCGGGCTGGCTCCCTTCGCAGAGATCTCGTTACCTTAGTTGAACGCAACAAAAATCAACTTTGCGATTACATGACAGCCGAGCCAGTCTGGTTAGCTGGGATCCCAGTATTGTGATGCCAGGATCTCGGCTGGAAATTTCCAAGTTATCACGCTTGCCAGGTAGCCTAACGAATGAATCAAGCGAGAAACATGCACACTGCTTCCAATCTCTGTGTTGTGAACATTTTTTATATAATTTATGTTAATTTATTGATGTCTGCGTAATATTGTAGTCACGTGATCTTTATTGCACCATCAAGTAACCCGAGACGCGGGAATATTTTTTTGTCAGTAAGCATTTTTTCGATTTCGACTATTAAACATGATCAGTTGTGTTTACTAAATGGCGCCCAACGTGGGGCGGATTTTCGATCGCAATGCCTCCCAAAAAGGGTAAACCGAAGTCAAAAACACACAAGATATCAAGTACATCGAGTATGCAAGCGAATACATCGAATTTGGAACGACTGCGAGTTATACGTGAAGGACACCGACGATATGTATCGAAACTGGATCAAGAATTCACCGAAATGTTGCAAAGCGAAGACAAGGATTACGAACGGCTCAATGTTATGAGACAACTCTTGGATGGAAAACAAGAGTCGCTTAGCGAAATGGACCAAGAGATATTATCTTTATGCGAAGTTACAACGATTGATAAAGAAATCGAAGAGTCAGAAGAATTTACTGCCTCAATTATACGTCTAAAATGCAAAATCGAGAATGCGAGCAAGGTGAACATGCCAACCCAGCAACACGTGGGATCTCCTCAAACGACATCACAGCCAGTGAATCAAAATGCAGTCCGTGCAAGATTACCGAAGTTGTACCTGCCGAAGTTTAGAGGAGATGTGACCAAGTGGAATACCTTCTGGGATTCATTTCAATCGGCGGTTCATCGTAACGAAGGGATTTCCAACATCGATAAGTTCAACTACCTCAATTCTGTCCTTGAAGGGGCCGCCGCTCGAGCTATTCAGGGTCTTACCTTAACCGAAGCGAACTACAACGCAGCAGTCAAATTATTACAAGAACGTTTCGGGCGTCCCCAACAAATTATCAGCGCACATATGGATCAGCTCCTCAAGGTTTCGCCGTGTTCTAATGATCGCCCAGCCAGTCTTCGATACGTCTACGATCAAATTTGTGTTCATTCCCGCGGTTTGGCATCGCTCGGCGTAACTTCAGATCAATACGGAAGTCTTTTAATTCCTGTTATTATGTCAAAGTTGCCATCTGAGATTCGATTGCAGATAGCCAGGAACTCTAAGGATTCTGTATGGAAAATGGAGGAGTTGCTAAACGTGATAAAGGTTGAAGTCGAAGCGCGGGAAGCAAGCGAGATGACCATGGCGAAAACAAGCGAAGGCGGGAAAGTTCAACCACCCGGCCGTGATTCAAAGTTTCGAAATCAAACGCCAACCGCGAATTCACTCGTCTCTCAGCAAAGTGGGAACTTCAAAATCAAATGTGCCTATTGTCAAAACGAGCATTACTCTGCATCATGTGGTGTGGTAAAAGATACCGCTCAACGAAGAAGTATTTTGGAAAGGGATAAACGATGCTTCAATTGTTTGCGTTTTGATCACTGTGCGAAAGACTGCACGAATCCAAAAAAATGCCGACACTGCCAGCAGCGGCATCATCAGTCGATTTGTTCAATGCTTGACCAAGGGAAACCGAAACCAAAAGAAGTTTCAGCCGAAGAGACAACGACAACAACAACAGTGAGCAACAAGGCAAAGGGAACTGTGCTCTTACAAACAGCGAAAGCCATGGCTGTCAATGTTGTCAGTTCTAAAGCCGCACCAGTTAGAATACTTTTGGATACCGGAAGTCAACGCACCTACATCACAACCAGATTGAAATCGAGGCTTAATCTGACCCCTGTCAAGTCAGAAACATTGCATCTTAACACCTTTGGAGACGAAAGATATACGAAGCAACAATGTGATGTTGTGAACTTGCGGTTGCAAGGATCTCAAGGAGAAATCAAGATATCTGCACTATGTTTCCCGAAGATTTGCTCGGCGGTGTCAGCTAAAGTTAACATCGACAATCACGTACATCTGCAAGGTCTCGAGCTTGCTGACATGAGCATTGCTGAAACAGGTCAACAGGACATAGATGTGCTAATTGGATCTGATTATTATTTCGATATTGTGTCTGGGGATGTCATTCGTGGCTGCAGTGGTCCCGTAGCAGTTAGCAGCATGTTCGGATGGGTCTTGTCTGGTCCCACAAGTGCTGAAGAATCAAGAGAGAAGTTTGCAACTACAAATCTCATCATAGAGAGGCCGGAATTGATGACCTTGAGCCCATTTGACATCAGTCATAGTGAGAACGATGAGTTATGTAATGCCTTGCAAAAATTCTGGGACATTGAGTCATTAGGAGTACGAGAGAAGCCACCCGTGTCACAGTCAGATAGTGGAGAGTTCCTGGAGAGTATTCATTTCAATGAGAATGAAGGAAGATACGAAGTTGGTCTGCCTTGGAAGGAAGGCCTTGTTCCTGCTTCAAACGAGTACGAATTGTGTGTTACAAGATTGAGACAGCTTCACTCGCGACTGAAGAAAAACAAGGAACTATTGAGAGATTATGACAATGTGATCAAGGATCAAGTCAAATCCGGGATAATCGAAGCCGTACCAGAACACAACTACGACCAAGCTCCAATGCATTTCTTACCTCATCATGGCGTAATTCGGTCGAACCGGGAAACTACAAAATTGAGAGTTGTATTTGATGGTTCAGCCAAATCTGACAAGTCAACTGCTTCAATTAACGAGTGTTTAGAGAAAGGACCGAACTTAGTGCCACACCTATTTGATATTGTGGTTAAGTTTCGAGGGTATCCAATTGCTGTAGTAGCTGACATCGAAAAGGCCTTCCATCAGATACAGATCAACCCAGAAGACAGAAGTATGCTGAGGTTTCTATGGTTCGATGACATTGAGAAAGATCGTCCGCAAATCAAGCAATACCAGTTTCGAAGGCTTGTGTTTGGCTTAACTCCAAGTCCAGCTATCCTGGCAAGTACCATAAAACTCCATCTGTCCAAGTACAAAGAAAAGGAACCAGAAGTAACATCTTTGTTAAGTTCCAGCTTCTATGTTGATGATCTGGCAGGAGGAGTGTTTCGCGAGAATGAAACTGTGAACTTGTACGACAAAGCACAGGAAATCATGAAAGATGGAGGATTCTCACTGCGTAAGTGGAATTCTAACTGTCAGTCCTTCCGCGAAAAAATCAAGCAGGATGAAGAAAGAAGAGGACCGTCAGTTTGGGAATCCCCTCCCAAAGAAAGTGAAAGTACACAAAATCTCAAGAAAGAAGAGTCATCGAGTGCCAAAGATGATAAACTGGAAACAGAGCAATTGGTGAAGATTCTCGGGATTTACTGGGATGTCATTCGAGATGAATTTCGCTATGACCTCTCTGAGTTGATTGAGTACGCAGAAGCCCTTCCAGCTACCAAACGATGTGTTTTGAAACTGTCAGCCAAAATCTTTGATCCGATTGGACTGTTAACTCCATTTACAATAAGCATGAAAGTCCTTTTTCAAGATTTATGTGTTGAGAGGGTCAATTGGGATGAAAACTTGGAAGGAGAAGCTTTAGCGAAGTGGAAAACGTTCATTAATGACCTGAATGCTCTGAAGAACATTCGAGTTCCCCGATGTTATGCCAATTACTCACCAGCGCAGTCAGCAGTATGCTCCTATCAGATCCATGGCTTTTCAGATGCGTCGAAAAGAGCCTATGCAGCTGTTGTGTACCTGAGAACCGCATTCAGCAATGGTGAAATCCAAGTCAACATCATGACATCCAAGACGAGAGTAGCGCCGAGTAAACGTCAGTCAATTCCCAGGTTGGAACTGCTAGGAGCTGCATTGCTAGCCCAACTAGTTCACTCAACGCAGCAAACGTTACAATCCGTTCTTCCAATCGAAGGAACATTTTTGTGGACCGATTCATTCACCACGCTGTGTTGGATAAAAAATGCCAAAGCATGGAAACCTTACATACAACACCGGGTCAGCAGGATACGAGAACTAACTAACGAAGCCAACTGGAATTTCTGTCCCGGGGAGTTGAACCCCGCTGATCTACCATCACGAGGATGTGGAGGAGAGCAATTAGCACAAAACCAGACATGGTGGAATGGGCCCAAGTTTCTGAAGTTAGTGAGAGAACATTGGCCTGAGTCGCCCCAAACAAGTGCTTTGTCTGATGACGAAGAAGCCCTTCAAGAAGTTCTAAAAAGCCCTGTGAGTGTCACGCACTCTCTGGTCACGACAGAGTCAGAAGACCATTCAATCAATCTCAGTCAAGTCATTGACATTGAACGATACTGCAGTGTAACACGATTATTCCGCGTGACAGCCTACCTATTACGGTTCATAGGTAATGCGAAGAACAGTGTATCAAACCGTGAAACTCACAAGTTACCAGAACATTCGTCAAAAAGGGAACTTAATGCTCAAGAGTTAAATCAAGCTGAAATGCTGTGGATCAAGACTGTACAGAAAGCCTCATTTGCCAAAGAACTCGAATTTCTTCAAAGCAAAAGGGGAACATTTCCACCCGTCTATGTCACGCAATTCAACTTGTTCCTTGACAACCAACAAATCATCAGATGCAAGGGGAGAGTAAACAATGCACCGCTCTCTGAAGAAAGCAAGAATCCAATCTTACTTCCGTCTAAACACCCACTAACTAGTCTCATCATCCAGGATGTGCACTCCAAGATTAAACACAGTGGTATCAAGGACACCTTAACCACTATTCGAGGACGATTCTGGGTACCAAGAGGTCGAGAAGTTGTGAAGAAAATTGTAAGAAAATGTACCATCTGTAGAAGAGTAGAAGGAGCTCCATACAGACCACCACCGACTCCAGATTTACCACTGGAACGAGTGTCTCTAGACCCGCCGTTTTCCCACACAGGATTAGACTTCATAGGTCCTTTGTACATACGTGATGGAAGGTCTTCAAAAGAAACGGGCTCCGACAAGGTGTACATTTGTTTATTCACTTGCGCGTCCACGAGAGCGATTCATTTGGAACTGACGCCTTCTCTGAGCGTTGATTCATTTCTGTTGGCCTTTCGTAGGTTCGTTAGTCGCCGGGGATTACCAGTCACCCTTCTGTCTGACAATGCCAAAACCTTCAGATCCGCATCCAAAGATATAAGGAAGATCATACAATCAGACGAGGTTACGCGATACTTAACTGACAATCGCATCACATGGAACTTTATCGTTGAGCGAGCTCCTTGGTGGGGGGGTTTTTGGGAACGGATGGTTAAAGTTGTGAAGCAACCATTGAAGAAAACAGTGGGACGCTCTACGTTAAACTATGATGAGCTACAAACCACAATGGTGGAGATCGAAGCAATCGTAAATGCACGACCGTTAACATATGTCTATGATGATGAAGAGTCAGTTTCCACTCCACTTACGCCATCTCATCTAATTACTGGTAGACGAATTACTAGTGCACCAAGTAACCAGCATTTCGAAGTTGTTAGTGTTAATCAGACCTTGACAAAGAGAGCTAAGCATCACCAACGATTACTGCGTCAGTTCACCAAGAGATGGCAGCACGAGTATCTTTTGAGTCTACGAGAGCGCTCTAATGAGAGATGTAAGAAGCAAAACAAGGAGAGCCCAATCTCAGTAGGTGACATTGTGATCGTGAAGTCTGATCTGACGAAAAGAACATTTTGGAAACTGGCAAAGGTTCAAGAACTGTTACCGGGTAGAGATGGTCAGATTCGATCAGCAAAGGTCAAGGTTGCTGGCAAAGGGGATCGAAAGCCACAAGTGTTACGTAGAGTGATACAGGACTTAATTCCTGTTGAAGTTTCTGAGTGAACATTGAACTGAACTGTACATGAGATGAATTCGAAATTATGTCTTTTCAAACAGTGAACTTTGTAGACGACGAAGCTCTTTTGACATTTATTGAATAGTGGACATTCAAGATTTATACTGTTGAGTCAAGGCGTTTTATCACGAAGTCGTGATGCAACCCTGGGGAGTGTTGTGAACATTTTTTATATAATTTATGTTAATTTATTGATGTCTGCGTAATATTGTAGTGACGTGATCTTTATTGCACCATCAAGTAACCCGAGACGCGGGAATATTTTTTTGTCAGTAAGCATTTTTTCGATTTCGACTATTAAACATGATCAGTTGTGTTTACTAAACTCTGTTTGAAAAACGAGGCTCCGCTATGGACGAATAAATTAACTTTAAACATGTAAATCCCGTTTGAAAGCAAGTTTAGGCTCTCGCGCATTTGCTTGCTGTGGATATTCAGTATTTCTTTCGATTATTTCTTCCTATCTACATACTTTGTCAAATGTAGGCGAACCCAAACGGAGTAGAGTTCCAAGGAACCATATCCAAGTTGAAGGGCGAAAGGAAGAATAAATTTCGTCGTTGCTTGTTTACGTTATCCATAAAACGCAAAATTAGGCATCTTCACGTCGTAGACGTGCAAAAATGGCAAAGAAATGCAAAAATCAAAGCGTGATGCACGTGCAAAGTTGTTGTTTTGCTAATTAAGCCTATTGTTTTGTTGAATTTCTCGTTGCCGTCTTGTCCTTGGATATTCGTAGTCATCACGTAGACGCGCATGCTCGATGGAAAAGCAAACGGTTGCTCGCAGTGGTTTCTTTGCCAACGAAGCGTAGCGTCCGGCCTGGAGAAACCACTGCTCGCAGGGTACCACTTTTACGGTTAAAACGTGAAAGAATGCAACTTCTTTACGAGTCCATTTTGCTCAACAACATTTTAAGAATTCACCTCCTTTCCGAACATTTGCAATAAAATTATGCATCATTCAATGTTAAGAGTAATAGACTAACATCAATTAGCTCCAATAAAATTATCAAACTGCCGAAATACTTTATATGTGGTCACTCATCGGATGTCATTTCCCTCATTGAAACAATCCCGTATTTATCTCATGCACGATCACGGAATTTTGCGTCATTGGATGTTATCTTTGGCTCTCGACAACTGAGGACAAAAATATTGTCAAACTCTTCGTTATAAGCCAAACCCGACAGTTCCGGCCACAGGTCGATTTTTAATGTTTGATACTACCACCAATTCAAAAATATTCATTACTTCTAAAACTCAAAAAACATACAAAGCAATTGCGAATGGATAGAAATAGCAAAGAAATTAACCTGCCTAAACGAATTATCGCATGTCAAAAAAAATAACAGAGCCATTGGCCGGTTATATGAAAAAATGTCATTCCTCACGAACGAAGACACCTGACAGTAAAAATCGCTCAAACTCTTGGATGTGATCCAAACCCGTTTTAAATTTCATATATTTTTGACAGATTTAATAATTGGATAAATACTTCCAAATTTATGAAAAAACTGGCCGGTTGAGGTAAACAACCCGTAAGCTTCAGATTAAGTTTATCTTTTCCTCCAAATTGAAAATTATCCTTGTGTTGCTTTAACATGTTCATCGCTTTTAATTCCCTCGTCCCCGCGCTGTTGGGAATAGTGTTTCTTTGATGTAAAGTGTTTGACATTGTAAAAGGGGGGTCAAGTACCCTGCTAGCAGAGCTTACTTTCCGGCATAGTTTTTACCTTGTACGAGACGTTCACGTGGCAGACATTCGCGTCGCTTGGCTTGTTTACTTGGCTTGTTTACGTTCGCACGTATTGCGTGCCTATTTCAACTTTGAATCAAAACAAGCGATCTCCGTTACTCTATTTGGGCGACGCCCAAATAATAATGACTCAGTCAATACCAAGCGTGCTCACGCCCCCCCCCCCCCCATGCCGCGTGGTCTCCTGGCTGACAGTCGCGTCCGCTTGGTTTTTTTCTTTGGTTTGTTTATTTCCCCACACTTTGCTGGCCTTTTTCAATTTTGAAACAAAAAAAGGGGCCCCCTTTACTTTTTTTGGGCGACCCCAAAAAAAAAATGGCCCCGTAAAAACCAGGGGGGCCCCGCCCCCCCCCCCCCCCGGGCATTTGTCATCTTTTCGGTACCGGTGGTGGGGAATTTGTCTCTGCTTTAAAGAGATTTGTGTGGTTTTGGCTTCATCACTTCCCTATCCCACATTGTTTTTTGCATTCATCTAAGAAATTGCTTGCCGCCATCGTGATCAGTTCGCACATGGAGGAAAAACAATCAATGTATAGTTTGAACAGTTTAAAGGAAAAAACAATTTCTTTCTGCGGGAATGGTTGAGGCCGAAAGGCCTTGGAAAACTTGGTGAGATATTTGAAAGCTATAATAAATTTCGTGTATTGTACGATCAACACGCTGACGAAACATTTCTATCATTTCGTGATCAGAAATACTCATGGTAAGCTCATCGGTTGTTTGTTTATTGTTCGCTTTTATTTCATTAATTAAAGGTCTTCGAAAATAAGAAAGTCATTATTAAAATTCCAGTTTACAGTTCTGTCACTGATATTAATCAGATGGATGTGATCTTATTGACTGAGGGCGATTTGCGTAGGGCGGTTCACACGTTTTGATCAGATTATTAGAGATTTCCCATAAATAGGGTATTTGCAGCTTATTTACTGGAAAACACACTTTTGATGTTGTTCCGGGGTGGGGCTTCCACCCAAATTTTAAGGCCCACCGTGGGTTTTTGTAAGAACGTCCGGCCCCACTGTGGGGCATTATTGCAGCTTTTCTAAAACAAAATGACAGATGCCCGGGGGAGGATGAGTACGTTTGGAATTGACTGAACCATAAGGGAACCGGTGGGGGATGAATACAAGTATTTTGCATTCTTTACAGCACAGCGCTAACCATTGTACATCTGAATTGGACTGACAAAAAATGTCTGGGACTACAGTTTAATGCTTTTTTTTCAGTTGTTACGCGCTTGAAACATGATCCAAGTTATCGAGGGAAAAATTTTATATCAATGATTGATCTGAAGGGAAAAAAAATTTACTTCGAGTTCGCGAGAGGTTCGATTTATCAAGGGTTCGCGTTAGCGGGAGTCGACTGCAGTGTTGTAAGCGTTTCGGGTCACGTGGTCCGAGCAACTTCGTCTCGGAAACGACATCGAAATGTATTGAAGGCCTTGAATTTTTCATAAAGGATATCGTGATCGATCAATTGTAGATTTAAAACTCGACACACAGTCAATACTCTCGACACTTTTAGAGTTTCATGCTGATTTGTTTGGAGAATCTTGAGATCTGCCTCCGTTTTGGACAATATGTCGAAGCTTCGTGATGTGGCTGCATGTGCCTTGAAGGCAATTTCCCTTTAATTCAACGATCAATGCATTAAGGTGAGTACAAGAAGATTCTCATTCTAGGGTACCTTCCCCCTACCCCTCCCTTAGGCCAACGTTTATTACTGACTAGGCAATTATTACTCGGCGGAGCGCGAGGTAATTTCAGTTTAGCTTTTTACCGTCGAAACCTTGCCTTTACTCCCTGAAACCTAGCTTGGAATTCGTTTTACACCGGGGAAGTACCAAATTTATTTGTTTGCCGGTTAAATTCCCCGCTGATAGATCAAAGTTTCAGTTCTGTACTACGGCCCGAGGTAAGCCTATAATAATTTTCACGCGAACTGTACTGCCGTAATCCAGCGGCCGAAATAATGCTAAATATGCTTTTTAATACACTTTCCAGTTTAATCTATGACAGAAATTATAATCGAATTTGATTACAGCCACGCGGTCATGCACCTAGCAGACTTCCAGTGAAGAAGTTAATGACGTCTGTTACACAAAAGAAGAAAAGTAAGGGTATTTGTATGGAAGGATGTCTGGAAAACTATCATTTCCTACTATTCCTCTACATTTACAATTAATCCACAACCACGACTCCAAAGTGTACGCTCCCATAGCGTCTTGTTGCTTAAAGTGTTTTGTTTAGGGGAGGGGGTGAGTGGGCAGCTTCCCTAGAATCTCAATTCATTTACACACCATGTTTTGACTTCATGATGATTTCAACGTCTTTTTCAACGTTCTTGCACAGCAACTTCAACAAGTTTGCTACCACATCATGTTTAAAATCCAGTGACCAGAGACAGTAATCTGGTAAAGTTTTAAGATCGTTCATTCTGTTTCGTGTATTTTCCTCAAAGAGAGTTCAGTGGACCAAAGATATGGAATATTTTTACCCCTTCATGTAAATCCGAAATTTACCTCTGGAAAAAAGATTCAGGATAATTTTTTTTGAATTTTGTTTAACTGAAACTGATAACTATTTTCAAATCACAGAAATCATCAATCAGCTAAAATTAAATAAGGCACATGATAGCTTGTAATTTATGTCTAACTCACAGGGTTCCGCTCGGTAGTATTTTAGAAGTACTGGATGCAGAGGTTCAGCTGGCGGACTTACACCGCTTGTGCTGCAGGTGGTAATGTCGGAGTCACAAACTTCTAGGGTGGTCCGAGGGCATGCTCCCTGGGGAATTTTAATAGTTGGAGTCTTTAAATGCAATTTCTTGCCTTCTCTGGATCTAAATTGGTTATCAGGGGAGGTCTCTTAAGGCATTAAAAAATGCTCACAAAAAATTAAATATTTGATTTGGTAATTATAATTATTGGTTTGCAGTTGTCTTTTCTTTAGTTCTTAGTACATGGAAAAAAAAAAAGAAAAAAGAAACGATTCTCACACTTCAAAAATAGGTCACATGTCAAACAACCAGACGTTGCGTCCAAAGTCCGGCTTGCATCGAAACCCCTGAACTCGCACTATAATTTCAATCATCTAATTTAACAATTTTCATTTTACGACAGATATTTCTGTATGCAACTTTTTTTGTCCTTTCCTTACTTCAAATTTGTTTGTCTCTTTCCCCTACAACTATTCAGAGAAACCAACCTTGTCACTAACTTCTCAGTGAGGGCAAAATGTTGGGTTAGCGGGAAGGCGTAATTTGAAAAAAGATATCCTATACAAACAGTGTATGTTATTTCTGTGGTCCCCATATTGTCTTTACTTCTATGTTACCAGACAGACCTTGGTGTGGCAGAGTTCCTTACAGGTGTGGTAGAAAATGCCCAGTGAACCATTCCCCTTTCCCTCCCCTCCCCTGCCCTTTTCAGTCCTTACAGCTATAATATAGAAGGAAAAGAACAATCAAACAGTGCAATGATTTCAATTTTTGCTTCATGACCACTTCTGTATGGTAGTAAGTTAGATAGCTATATCCGCCAACAGCTGAGCTTCTAAAAATGTGCTTTTTCCTGAAATCAGATAGAGACGTATCTCAAGTTTCCACGCCAGTGCCAGACTTTCTCGATACTTTTTCAGTTTTGAGTTTATTTCGCAAGATTTCAAGGTCTTTTTCAAAGTTTTTCCTCAGCAACTTCAACAAATCTGCTACCTCGTCATGCTTAAAATTCTGTGACCAGAGACTGTAATCTGGTAAGAAAGTTTTAAGATCGTTCATTCTGTTACATGCAATTTCCTCAAAGAGATGCCTTGAATTCTTTACAATCTCCTCAGCTTCTTCCTTTGTAAAACTATCAGTACCTGACACAAATATCCTGTAGTCCTTGCTTTGAAAGTAATAACTAAGAATTTGAAAATCCTCCTCCGGCGCTAGTTTTTCAATAGGAGCTCGAATGTAGATACCACAGAAAACGGAGGGGTCCGCAAAAAAGTCAACATCAACAATTGCGGAATCCGCTTTCCACCTAGGACCTTTTGGAATAGGAGGACTTCCTTTCTTTTTTGTCTTGCCGATGGATTCTTCCAGAACCTCTCTAATCTTATCACCAAAAATACGTTCCAGTGAACTGTGCAAGAATCTTGTCAGTTTCGTCTTACGGCGTGCTAACTTCAGCAAATTTTTAAGAGTATGAACACAATTCTTGAAGCAATATTTGCTGGCATTTCTTAAGGATGATATACATTTAAGAATGATGGTCACCCTGTTGATGGCATCAGACAAGAGAATATCTGATTCACCATCAGCTGGGAGAACATTATAGTCTTCATACCAAAAGCTTCTTATCCCTTCATTCTGCTTTAACAAACCAAGAAGACCAGTAAATATGTTCACAATACGTTGAGTGAGGTTGCTCCCAGTCCACTGTTTTTCTTCTGGGTTTTTACTCCATTCAAACAAAGTAAGAGTTTTGAGGGTGTATGATGAAATATATTTGGAACTGTCCATATCTGGTTCTGTAACACCACACGGAGAGTGCAGTTTTGTATGCCTGACAAAATTATAAATATCAATAAATTCCAGTACGTTCTTGACAATGGATTTTCCTTTATCAAAGATGTATAGCGATAAGCAATACTGAAACTGATCAAATGGACGAGTCATGTCACGCAACACCTTGAGCACTCTGAGACAAACACTTGGCCCATCATCAGGACCAAAATGGTCACGGAAAAGTGACTGTTCGAGGGATGACTGAGAAATACATAACAGGCAATGAAATTCTTTCAGGCTGATTCTGAGGCTGATTTTTGATTCAGATACTAGAAATCCCAAGCTTCTTTTTTCCTGCTCTTCCTTAAATTCCTTGAACAAGTTTGATGATGATGAAACTGGGTATTCCTTGTATCCGCTCACTGCGAAGTAGTATGGTAAAGTATCTAACAATGACGTCACAACGCGTCCTGCTTGAGATTCAAAGTCTACTTTCATGGTTGAAGAATTAGAGTTAATCTTCACTGCTAAAACCAAATCAACAGCGATGTTCAATCCTTTGAATAGTTCCCCTCCAGTCCATTTGAGGTCTAAAGTATAAGCAGGCCCATGTCTACTCGTTGCTTCTGAAAGGACTTTCAGACCGAACGCTTCAAATCCCTTGACTAACTTGCTGTCCAATGCTTCGACAAACGGCGACTTAATATTTTCTTTCCAGTCAAAAGAATGAAGGTTATGATTTACCTTTGAAAGCTTTTGGAAAGCTGATTCGCTTGGAATCACTGCCACCATACCATGTTTTAATTCCTCAGAGCGAATGTCTTGAGAGAAGTTATCCAACTGTACAAAATAGTCGAACTCGTCGGGTTTTCCGACTTTCGTTCCCTCGTAAAAGCTTCCACTGTTTATAAGTGTTGTTTTGAAGAAAGGAAGGTCTTTCTCTATTTCCAAAAGAAGAGCTTTAAGAAAATTTTCAACACTGGTCTGAATGTCAGTCACTTCTTGACAACCGCACGGTAGTTTTCCTTTTCGTTCATCCAGGTCTTGTATGAAGTGATCTAAAGGCAACAGGGACTCGGCAGCTGCCGCGGCATTTTCATTAGAAGATTCTGGTGATTTTGATTCGTCCTCCCTTTGGTTTGGTCGACTCACATCAAGTTTTTTAAATTCATGTTCTAAGCTTTCCATATTAGCACTATCAATAATCAAACCATAGCATGATTTTTTCACCTGTTATGACACTAAATCATTCTATAGTCCGGTCGCTTCTCTTTTTTCTCTTTGTTCAATCCAGCCTGTCGTCAGAATATTCAAAATTCTGATTGGATCTTGGTTGAGTCAGTTTTGAATGTCGACAGCAGGGAGTGCTGTCGCCATGAGTTGCGCGCAGTTGGTTTTAAAATACAAGTACAATGTAGTTAATGAAGTGCTATGGTTACGAAGGCTGACAATTTTCTTTCTTATATGTTGGCCACTGTTAAACTCCGCCAAACAGAGCTTCGGAAGCATCTTTTCATTTGCAGCTTATTGCTGACTTCATAAACGTACTTTACAAATGTCAGGCAGTGGGTGAAGTAGTTAGGGAATTAGGGTTTCTGGTTCACCTTCTCCCCCCCCTTTTACACCCCCCCTTTTACACCCCACTTTTTTACTTTCTGATTCACACCTCTAACTTTTAGCCTACAATATCATATATTTTAGGATATCATGTCCTCTCACAAATGTGTCAGTAAAGTTCCTGGGTATGTACAAGAATATAAAAAAGAGTGGTTGTACATACGTGGGATAAATAAAATTGAAACTTAAAAATTTATTGTCTTATAATAAAAGCTTATTATAAGACATCATGTCTAACCAAGAAAACGGTTTTCAGGGTTCAGTACCCTTTATACAAGATAAGGAATTTCAAAATATGTCATTGGATCAAATAAGGCATATTATAAAACAAGAAGAAAAAGCTCTCAAAAAGATTACAATGAGTTAGATGAGAGAAAGAGATTAATAAAAAAATTTTTAAAATTACAAAAAGCTAGAGAAAAAGTAAGAAAAGGTATAGATATTAAAAAAGAATATAGGGAAAAGAAAAAGAAAAAAGAAAAAAAGAAGCCTAAAACGTTTCAGGAATATTTTGAGGAGTGTATTAAAAATAGAAATATTCCACCAGATACTCCTAGTTATATGCGTAAAGCTCTTGAGAGAGCAATGATAGATTATGATCAAGGAATAGTAAAAGAAAAATCATCTTTAGAGAATTTTACTTCTAAATACATTATTGAAGGAGATCCTAATCTTACTCCAAATGAATATTTTGATAAGATTTATTCAATATTACATAATTTTTTAGATTACCACAGAAATATAAAATTTGATATTATTTTTGTTTGCTCTATGGAACAACAAGTTAATAATAAAACAGGTATTATTGGATTTAATGAGGTTAAATCATATTTTAGATCAGGTACACGTACTAATCTTAAATCAACAGATATAAATAAATTGATAGATAAATGTTTAAAAAAAATTAAGAAGGATTTAGAGACTTATGAAATGAATGGAAGTGGTTGGTATTTTAAATTTGCGGATCAAGTTGAATTACATACTTCTGAGTTTAATCCATCAAAGGGGTCTTTATATATTAAACTACCAGATTGGATATCAAATAAAAAAGCAATTGTTAATATTAAAAACAGTGATGAGAAATGCTTTCTTTGGTGTGTACTCAGATATCTTCATCCAAAAGAAATAAATGATTGGAGAGTATCAGATCTAAAAAAGTATGAAAAGGAACTCATAACCAAAGGAATTACTTTTCCAATGAGTTTAAAAGATATTTCCAAGTTTGAGAGACTTAATCCTAGTATTCCAGGTATTAATGTTTTTTCAGTTGATAAAAGTGTTTTTTCAGTTGATAAAGGTGTTTTTTACCCACCTAGAATGGCAGAAAGAGATTGTTTAAACACTATAGATTTATTTTTATATGAAGAAGATGGCAACTCACATTATTCTCTGATAAAAAATTTTAATCGTTTTATTAGATCTCAAAAAACAAAGGGAAAAGATAAATTACATATTTGTAAAAGATGTTTTTCACATTTTACCAAATCAGAGTTACTTCAAAAACATATTAAATATTGTTCTACTAATGGTGCAGTTTCTGTGAAAATGCCGGAACCAGGTACAATGTTATATTTCAAAAATTATCATAAACAACTTCCTATACCTTTTGTAGTTTACGCAGATTTTGAATGTTTTACATCACCTCTAAATACTTGTTGTCCAAATCCAGATAAGTCTTATGGTTACAACTATCAAAAACATGAACCATCTGGATTTTGTTACTATCTAAAAGGAGTAGTAGATTCATTTAAACCGATTATTTTTACCAAAACTAGAGATAGTGATGATGTAGCATTAATATTTGTAAAAAAGATGGTAGAATTAACTGAAGCAATTTATAATAAGTATTATTGTAGACCAAAACAACTATTTCTTTCAAAAGAAGAACAAAAATCTTTTAATAAAGCAACATTATGTCATATTTGTCATGGAATATTAAACGATGATAGAGTTAGGGATCATTGTCATTTTACAGGAAAGTATCGTGGAGCAGCTCATAATGAATGCAATCTTAAATGCCGTAAACCAAGAGTACTTCCTGTCATATTTCACAATTTACAAGGTTACGATTCACATTTGTTTATTAAACAACTTTCCAATATTCCAGGTAGATTGGAATGTATACCATCCACTGAGGAAAAATATATTTCATTTTCAAAACATATTAAAGTTGGTGAGTACAAAAATATTAGAGGAATGATAATTCCAATAACATTTGAAATAAGATTTATAGATTCATTTAAGTTTCTTCAAACATCACTTTCCAATCTTGTGGGTAATCTAAAACCAGATGATTTAAATAATACTAAAAGAGTATTTAAGAGTAATTCATCATTACTAACTCGTAAAGGAGTATACCCTTATGACTATGTTTTTTCACTCGAAAAACTATCAGAAACAAATTTACCACCCCCAGAGAAATTTTATTCTTATCTGAATGATGAGGAAATATCAGATGATGATTACAACCATGCACTCAATGTCTGGAATACATTTAAATGTAGATCGATTAGAGATTATCACGATCTTTATCTTAAGACAGATGTAATATTACTTGCTGATGTATTTGAGAATTTTAGATTAACTTGCCTCCGCCATTACAAACTAGATCCAGCTCATTATTATACATCACCCGGACTAGCTTGGGATGCATGTCTTAAAACAACAGAACAGAAATTACAGTTATTAGATGATTACGATATGTTAATGATGATTGAGAGAGGAATACGTGGTGGTATAACTCACATATCAAAAAGATATGCGGAAGCAAATAACAAATATATGGCTAATTATAATCCTGATAAACCATCAATTTATATTCAATACCTTGATGCTAATAATTTATACGGTTGGGCAATGTCTCAAAATCTTCCTACACATGGGTTTAAATGGATAAATGATATTACAGTACAGAGTGTTTTTGATATACTAAATAGTTCAAATTATCGTGGTAGAAAAGGATGGGTATTTGAAGTAGATTTAGAATATCCACCAGAGTTATGGAGTTTACATAATGACTATCCACTTGCACCTGAAAATATAAAAGTTAATGGGGTAGAAAAGTTAGTATGTCATTTTAAACCTAGAAAAAATTATGTTGTATATTACAAAAATCTTAGACAATATTTAGAGATGGGAATGAAGATTACTAATGTTCATAGAGGTATATCATTTTACCAATCTCCTTGGATGAGTCCATATATACAAAAAAATACAGAACTTAGAAAGTCTGCATCTAATGATTTTGAGAAGGACTTTTTTAAACTTATGAATAATAGTGTTTTTGGAAAAACAATTGAGAATATAAGAAAAAGACAGAATATAGTATTAGTTGATAATCGTATCAAAGCTAAAAGACTTGTAAGTCGTCCTAATTTTGAAAGAGTAACAATATTTGATGAAAATCTTATTGCAGTTCATATGAAAAAGACTGAAGTGTATTTCAACAAACCAGTATACGTAGGTCAAGCAATTCTAGATTTGTCAAAAACACTAATGTATAATTTTCATTATAGATATATCAAAAAGAAATACAATAATAAAGCTGAATTATTATTTACAGATACTGACTCGTTAATGTATCAGATTCAAACAAAAGATTTTTATCATGACATAAAAGATGATGTAAAAACTAAGTTTGATACCAGTGGTTATTCATCATCTCATCCATCTGGTAT
>CALNXI010002936.1:40590-58705 GCA_942486025.1 Porites evermanni
ATAATAATCTTTTGTGTAAAATGTTTTATAAATTTCTAGAA
This sequence comes from Porites evermanni, assembly GCA_942486025.1. Lineage (NCBI taxonomy): Eukaryota > Metazoa > Cnidaria > Anthozoa > Scleractinia > Poritidae > Porites > Porites evermanni. The sequence continues at coordinate 40,632 of CALNXI010002936.1, forward strand.
AATCTTTAATATCGTAAAATAAATCTTCATCAACTTCAAAGAATATATAAACTTTTTTTAGTATATCGTAGATTAGTTTTGTTTCAAGATAACTTGTTTCTATTCCTTCAATGGGATTTTTTTTTAATTTTTTATTACTTTCTAAAAAACTATTTCTTGATTCTACCATTTTTGCTAGTATTTCTTTCATTTCTTCACTTTCAGTTCCATTTTCTTCAAAATTATAATTTTCATACATAAATTTAAAAGTATCATTTAAAATTTCTCTTGAAATACGATCAATATATTTTTGAATAATTAGTAGACTACTCATTTTTATATAATGGTTATATTTCTTTTAAGGGAGGGGGTCATAGGGGGAACCTACGGTTCCCCTATTATTATTCCTTTATGAAAAATCCAGTAAATAATCCCAGTTAGATAGCCAAGTACTTCACATTTTTTGAAAGGTGTGTTGATAGCGTAAACACATCCTCTTCCAATTTTGTAATGTTTCCAAAAAGCTCTAAAAGCGAGACTGAATATCAAATGATTGGTAATGATATTTGAATCTGAATTTAGGTAATGTCTTGATGTTGTCAACCTGTAAATAATTTTATCTATTTTTAGGTTTTGTGAAAAATACTTTGTATATAAAAACTGATAAACTAGACAAGCTTTTATGAAGTTATCCGGATAAAATGGTGTTTTATAAGTTGGAAAGTAAAGATTCACATATTCCACTATTGTACTAATCATTTTATGTATTTATAATTAGATATTTTATGTTTGAAAACTATAAAATTAAATTATAGCTTTAAAAATATAATTTTTAATATAAATGGCTAACATGATTGAGAAAAGTTATAAAAATGAAGATTTAGGAATTGAGTTAAAATCATTTATCGATAAAAAGCAAAATGTCTGGTTTCTTGGGAAAGATGTTGCTAAGATTCTCGGATATAAAGACACTAATCAAGCAATTAGAAAACATGTTGAGGAAGAGGATAAATATAAAGGGGCCGTCGAAACGACGGGGGGTTTGCAACAATCATTTTACGTAAATGAATCAGGTTTTTACTCACTTTTGTTATCTTCCAAATTAGAAACAGCTAAGAAGTTTAAACATTGGATAACATCACAAGTTCTACCTTCGATAAGAAAATATGGTTTTTACAAAATGTTTGATAACCCTAATAATAAAATGTTTAAAATAGAAAATGAGACAGATCTACATTACAAAGTTGTCCAACTAATTAGAAATTATTATCCAGATTCAATATTAGTAGCTGGATTGGGAGAAAATCAAGATACAGAGGAAAAAAGACTAGATTCCTATAAAAAAGGATATCAACGAGGACAACCAGATCTAATGATTCTAGATTATCACCGGGAATATAAAGGTCTCTGTATTGAATTCAAATCACCAACTAACAATTACTGCGTATCAGAATCTCAACTAAAGATGAAAGAGAGGTATCGAAATAATGATTATGCATTTATTCTAAGTAATGATTATGATAAGATCAGCAAATTTATACATAATTATATGAGCGGTGTACGTATTCTTTGTAAATATTGCCCAAAAGCATTTTGTAGTAAGAAAACTCTTAATAATCATCACAAAGTAATTCACAGAATTGAAAAAAACATTTAATTTTTGATATTAGTACTAATATCAAAAACTTGGAATAAAATTTAATTATTACATTGACAAAAAATGCAGAGTATGGTTTCAAGAAAAAAAGTTGCTAAAATACTTGGTTATTACTTGTTAGAAGTCTATTATCATTTCATCCAGAATCTTAATACGATCTATAAATTCTTGTTTATTCCACTCATCTCCTCTGAGTGCTGATCTTAATTCAACTAATACTTTCTCATAAGTAGTATAAGCCAGCTTTGTTGTTTCTATCTTCTTCTTAAAATCCTTCTTTTTTGTAATTCCAGCCACAATTACTCCTACTCCATTTACTACTCCAAGAATAATAGGATTTAATGTTACTCCTCCTGTTATAGTGCCTACAGCAATAAGAGACAAACTAGTAATAGTAAAAAAATTATCTAGAAATTTATAGCTTTTATAAGATTTCTTATAACACCAATGTTTCTTATGGTAATGTTTATAAAGGTCTGTTATAGTTTCTTTTTGCTCTTCTGATAAAGATTTATCAATATGATTAAATTCAAAAATACTCTTTCTTTTACTACTATTTCTTTTCATTTATTCTTTTGTTTACATTAGTGCGGTGTAGCCAAGGGAGGGGGTCATAGGGGGAACCGTAGGTTCCCCTATACTACATAACTTCCACTTAACTTTTCTTGAAGCATTACTTTGTGAAATTGCTCAGAGTCAGTGTCGTAAAAGTTTGTGGAGTACATTAATCTTAATAACACTCCATCTTCAGTTGTAAACTTCCAACGTTGATTAACATTGTAATTAACAGCTGGTATAGTTAATGTTGCGCTGTAGTTACTTATTGAAGCTTTTGTGACATTTGCACTACGATTTTCTGCTAGCCATAAAACAATAAATTTTCCGTTAAAACTACTTAGCATGGTAAAATTTTGAGTTGTTTTGTCGACAGTTAAAGTTACTTTATTGTTTGATTTATTATAATCCAATTTTACTAAAATATTATTGTTTGTTGATAAATATTTAGTTAGGGTAAAACTCCTATTTCTCCAATGACTAAAAACAATACATAAAGTAGATTTCGAAGAATGTGAAGGAGAAAAAGTAATATTATAACCATTAACATGTAATCCTTTTTCTGTTATTTCACTTAGGTCTTTATTAGGAGGAAGTGTAATATTAGGTTTCAAAGAATTAATAATAACTCCAGATGAGCCTATATTTATTCCATAACTATCCGCATCAGCAAAGTCATAGAACTCATTAAAATATTTTTCATACAATTTTTTTTTCTTTTTTCTATTAAAGGAATTAACTCTTTTACTGATTTAATTGTTGCAAAATTATCATCACTTATTTGGCCAAGACTGATATGTCCTAATTTTTTACTATTTATGATGGGGGCAACATTGAATATCATATATCCTGGGTAGATATCAAATGCGGTGTGATAGTCGTAAACTTTATCTGGATCGATATTGCTAAATGTACCCTGAATACCATAAGCTATCATATAAACCCCTGAAAACTGTCTCGGATACGTAGCCAGGTTATATCCACCCTGAAGAATATCAACCAAAATGTGAAGAAAGAACTTATTCCCAGATGACAACTTCCGGAAATTAACTATTATTCTGTGGTAGTACATAGTTTGTGTTTTACCTGTTGAATCAGTATACTTATGGGATAGTTTTTTTACACCTAAATTTCCAATTGATAATCCTGTTGAAGTTCCTTTGTCAACACTTATTTGAGTATTATTCCAAAGATTATAATCAGTGTTGAGTATTTCCAAACACAACGTGTAATCAGTATTTGCAGTTAGTCTGTAAAAATTAATTCCCATCTTATATTTATATTTACCTTCAAAATTTTTGACTATAGTCATGTAAATAACTTTGTGGTTATAGTCATGAAAATTACCTTTAGAAGGAGATAATTCATCTATCTTATATATAAAAAAACTAACTCCTCCATCTATTTCATCAGTCCATTGAGATCCACTTGACATGAGGTAACTAAACTCATCTTTATAATGACTTGGTTGAACTGCAGTATTATGAACTAGATTGTCGACATAACCTTTGTTTACTGCTTCATTGTCTTGGGTTGGTACACCCAGATTCTCTATTTTATTACCACCAAGGTTGACATCAGCTTTTACAACCCCACTTATTACAATTTTAGGTGTGTTGATTTCTATTCTCTTAAGTGGTTTGGTTATTGCTTTTGGTAGATCAGTGAATAGCCGACAAGTGATAGCAGTGTGATTTGAATTGTTATGGGTTCTTAGTTTTACTCCTGACATATTATAATTCCAAGACTTGTGAATATTTAATGACCAAGTGCCAGTGCGATTTCCACTTACCCAAAAGTTAGAATTGGAATGAGTGTCATCTCTAGGAATAAACCACAGAAAGTCAACATTTATATTTCGCGAACCAAATTGAAATTCTATTTTGTTAATGTATGTGTTAGCAGTTGGTGTCCACCCTACAAGAGGTTGACCAGGTGCTGATGTTGTAAAAACAAAATCATCAAATGATGAACCTGAGATATATTGTAAATATAAAGTCGTTGCCGCAGCTGGATCTGTTATAGTAAATACACTACTTGTTCCATCTCCAGAATGATGATCAAATCTTTCTATTTGTTTACGAACCCATCCGCGATTAGCAGCTTGTTGATCTGTGGTGGGGTCACTGAGGTTAACTATTTTATTGTTGTTAAGATTTAAGATTCCAGTCATAGCGACGGTACCATCTTTTTCCAAGTAATCACTTAAATCTGGACTTCCACTATTATCATCAACATATTTCTTTGTTGCGGCATCTGTGTTTGATGTTGGAGTAGCGAGACCAACTATTTTTTTGTTTCCAAGATTTAGGTTACCAGTCATTGTTACACTTCCATCCTTTTTTATAAAAGAACTAGTATTAGGTATTGAGTCATCCACATACTTTTTGGTTGCGCCATCTGTGGAGTCTGTTGGTGGTCTAAGGTTAATTATTTTTTTATTATCCATGTTTAGATTATTAGTCATTTTATTTGTTCCAGCAACGTGGAGATACTTCAAATCTGTGAAAGCTAATGGTGTTGGTTGATTACCACCATTTGGAGCTGGTAGATTTAATATTCGATTGTTGTTCATATTTAGATTTCCTTTCATTGGGTAAGATCCATCTCTGTCAAGAAATGTGTTGTCTACGTAATATTTTGTTGTTGGATCTTTAGAATCCTGTGGTGTGATAAGATTTGTAATTCGGTATCTATTCTTCATATCAATGTTTGAGTCAACTGTTAGTCGTGATGTTGAGGGTGTACCAGTGGAATTATCATCAACATACTTTTTTGTAGCAGCATCAGAATTAACACTAGGTGCACCAACATTTCTTAGTTTTTTATTTATCATATCATAATCCCCACTTGAAGTGAGATTAAATCCAACTCCTGGTGCTCCTTGTATTCCCTTAGCAAAGGGATGATCTAAAGATTGTTCGTTAAATATTCCCATTTTAATTATTGTTTACATAATTCATCTATTCTATCATTAAGACGACTAAAGAGTCTATCAACATATTCTTTATTTACTGCGTCTAAGTTTGAAAGTGGTTCTTTAAGATTATGTATCTTATTGCCACCAAGATTAATATCTCCTTTCATACAATCCGTTCCATCTATCTTTAAGTAATCGCAAAGATCATAAAGATAATTCTTTGTTACTACAGATTGATCCATTTTATTTATTGTTTAGATAATCTGTAAAGTTTTTAGCAATAATTTTTCTTGGTTTATCAACGTATAGAAATGAAAAGGGTTTTTTTTGTTGCTGCCCTATATATCTCTTTGTCAACTCCTAACTCAGATGATATTCTATTAGACTCCCTCGATGATGGAAATTCATATAAACAGTAATGAGAACAATTCAAACGAATGTCCTTTGGTGTTTTATAAAACGATTGACTGAGGTATACCACCGAACAATTCTTATGACGGCCTTGAATGAAATAATCAATCAGTTGTCTCTGGTTTTTATCGCAAACGTAGTCATCAAATATCACAAGTTTTTGGTTGTCTTCGTAATCCATTTCTGACACTGGAGTTATCTCATCATTACTAACATGAAGTATTTCATATCCCAGTTTATGACTTAACTCCCTCATTTTTTGAATTAGCTTTTGATACTTATCCTGTTCTAAATTACGTGCGTAAAGATAAATCTCATCATAGTACAGTAGAGGTTTGATTAACATATGGTACAACAGATTAGTCTTACCACTTCCACTATTTCCACAGATTAACATCCGAAATGTGTCTGATGGCATGTAAGGAAATAATTGTTTATATTTTTTATCTGGATTGTCACAACTATCATAGTTTGGTATTTCCATTTATCTAATATGTACATTAAATAAAATGGATGTTGAAGAATACAAAAAACTTGCAAGAAATAAAATTGAAGCTGAAACTTTGACTAAACAGGTGAGAGATGTTATAAAAACAACAAAATGGCAAAAACAAGATGTTCGGGAAGGTTTTAAAGAGACATTTAAACCACTTATTAAGTCCCAAGATAGTATTAAAAAAAGTATTGATGAGCAGCAAAACGCAACTATAGCGCAACTTCAAGCTAATCAACTTGCTCTTACACAAGGACTTAATCAAAACAGACTTGCTATAACTGAAGGATTTGATAAACTTGAAGAAGTAAAAAAATGGGATTTGGCTCAATTACCAGGTTTTGAAGCAATTGAAGAGCCTAAAGACGAAGACGAAGATGAAGACACGATTGAAGAAGAAGATGAAGATTCTAAAGAAGATGAAGAATACGAAGAAGCTAAAGAAGTTTTACCCTCTACATCAGATGAAGTACCAAAAATAGCAAAATTCACCCCTGAAGACCTAGATAGATATTTAACAAATAAAGAAGCACAAGATATACTCAAAGATAATTATTACAAAAAACTACCTTCTGAGTATTTTAAAGAGGATGTTTCTACCATTGATGAAGTAATCAAAACTGTTAACGAAGATATAGATATATATAATATTAGATTAAAAAATACAGCGCAAATTATACGAGACCCAAATGGTTATGATTTTGCTCTACCAATAAATGAAAATCCACGAAAAGAAACATTATCTAACATAAATACTTTTAATGTGTTAAGCATATATTCAAAAAACTTAACTGATCTTAAGTATTACAAAGAAAAATCTGGCTCTGGAATAATTTACTTTAACAATCCACATCAACTTCTAGACAGACTTGAATTCCTTGGTGGTTCAATTCTTGCTGGGAATAATGGTGTAATACCCGAATTTTCTCAAATAGCACATCTTCTCAACCAAGTGAAAGTAATCTCAAAAAAACAACTAAATGATCTACTAAAAAGTTATATATTATAGGGGAACCTACGGTTCCCCCTATTACCCCCTCCCTCTCTCTACACCACGTATAAATATATATTCATTAGATAAAATGGAAGAACGAGCTATACACATTTCCTCAATTAATAGGGAAAAAAGAGGAACAAGCAGACCCGGTGATTTTACTATCAAGTTTAATCCTTCTTTGAAACTTGACTCTGATAAGAAACACCAACTTGCTCTTGATCGCCTGTCTATGACTTACTCTTGGTACAACATTAGTAGCGATTATGGCAACAATAAAATCAAATACACCCACGATGGTTCAACCTGGCAAACAATTACTTTTGTAGATGGAATGTATTCCTACTCAGATATTAATGATTACATTCATCAATACATGGATCAAAAAAGTCATCACTCCACCGATTCAAGTGGAAAAAAGAAGTATTCAATCAATCTAACTTTTATACTATCTACCTATCGAGTGTTAGTATCACTTGAAGGTGATTATCAACTTGATCTGAGAGGAACTAAATTTGGAGACCTAATTGGATTTGAAAAGAAACTTATTACAAAAACAGAGTATGGAACAAAACTACCAAATATCACGAATTCGATTGATGTATTAAATATCAACACAAGCGTAATAACTGATAGCATTGTAAATGGAATAAATACAAATACTATTGCTGTAGTACCAACTAGTGATCTCACAAGGTCTTATCCATTTACGTTTGAGCCTAAAAGACCTTTGTATTGTGATGTTTCTTCATTTCACATTGATGAAATGAGAATCTATGTTACAGACACGCTTGGAAGACCAGTAAATTTTAATGGTATAGATTGGTTTATGACTTTGATACTCCATTCAATGTAATAGGGGAACCTACGGTTCCCCCTATGACCCCCTCCCTTGGCTACGCTAATAATCATTTTGTATAACTATTAAAATAAAATGATGCGACAATCAGAGTTTAAAATGAAACTTGACCCTGAATTGGGTAGATATACAAGACAACATATTTATGGAGAAGGAATGATGGATGTTTTTAAATCGGTTGGTAAAAAAATATTTGGAAAGACAATGAAAAAAGCTGCTAAAAGAGGTGCCAAAAAAGCGATGACAGCGGCTGCAACAAAAACCGGTGAACATGTAGGTAAAAAGGCTGGTGATAAGATAGTTCAAATGTTATCAAAAGGGGGGGTTGAACCCCCTACAAAAAAAGTTACTTTTAATAAAAATGTTGAAACAATCCCAAACACTCAAGAAGATATAAATCAAAGAGTGAATGCCATTCTTAGTGGAGGTTCAACACGTAAGAGAAAATTATATAATTATTAAAATAAAATGAAGTCTTTTAGAAATCCAAAATATTTAGAAAGATATGAAGATGTTGTTTTTGACCTTGAACAGGCTTTAGCAACACCTGCAAATAATGCTCATCAAATTAAAACAGGTCATAGATTTGTTGCTGATAACACAGGAGAAGCTACTCCTTTTGATTGGTATAACGCGCGATTTTCAGTAGATTTCAAAGTTCAACTTTTAGATGGAAATGATTTTAATAATAATAATCCACAAGCTGGAATAGTAAATGGATCAAATAGTTTAATTGAAAAATTATCTATCCTAGCTAATGGTAGAGATGTTTACAGTTGCAACTATGCTAATCATGTAGTAAATATTAAGAATTTACTTGAGTATAATCCCTCTTACGCTAGGAGTGTTGCTACAAACGAATTTTACTATCTTGATACATCAAGAAATGCAGATAGAGTGAGGTTCTCAACAGTAGTTAGCAAAATGGTATCTGTAGCGCGTTTTAGTACCCCCCCTCAAACGGGATTAATCGGAAAAATGACGGAAAATGCTAATAATAAAATTCCACATTATGCAGAAAATTATAAGAAAGAGTATCTTTTTATAAGAGGAATAAATAAGGAATTTGAGTATATTATTAATAAACTGGATTCATTAAATCATGGATTATTTGAGAGTAAAACAGTTGTTAGAATTAAGAATATTATGAAAGATTTTCTTAGAGGACAAGAAAAAGGTAAATTAAAGAATATTAGTGGTATGATTTTACCAAGTGATATTACTATAAATTTAAAACTTGTTAATAAAAATTTTGAATTATATAAACTACTTTATGATGCTTTTGTTTATGGTAATTATGGTGATGGTAGACCTTATCCTGGTTTTATAGAATTCTATGATATATTTAAAAAAATTTATAATCAAATAAAAAACGAAGATAGTGATAGTGATATATATAGTGATAGCGATAGTGATAGTGATTTTGAATATGATATAATAAAGATTATTAATAATTTACCAGATAGTTATAGTGATTATGATGATTTCTAAACTTATAACGTAAGAGGAATAAATAAAATTGAAAATTAAAAGTTTACGTCTTTTAATATAATTACTTATTAAAAGACGTCATGTCTAACCAATCGCTTAATGGTTTTCAGGGTTCTCAACCCTTTATAACAGATAATGAATATAAAAGTTTATCTCTTGAACAATTAAGATATATATTAAATCAAAAGAAAAAAACAATAAAGAAAAGTTATAAAGAATTAAGTGAAAAAGAAAAATTAATTAGAGATATAAGAAGACTTGATAAGCTTAATGAAAAAGTAAAAAAAGGAGTAGATATAAAGAAGAAATATAAGAAAAAGAAAGTTACCTCTAAAAAGAAAAAGATAAAAACATTTGATGATTATTTTGAGGAATGTATAAAAAATAAAGAAATACCTAGAGATACTCCGGACTATTTAAGAAAAGCTCTTGAACAAGCAATGAGAGAATATGGCCAAGGTCTTGTAAAAGAAAAATCATCTCTTGCAGGTTTTGCAAATAAATATATAATTGAAGGAATTTTTGGTCTTGGTCCAATTGATTTTTTTGATCGTATAAATGAAACTTTAGTTGATTTTTTTACTTATCATAGAAATATAAAATTTAAGTTAGTTTTAGTTTGCGTGATGGAAAAACATGAAGTAGATAAAAATAATGGTCTTTTTAATATACAAGAAGATAAGGCTTATTTTAATTCACCAACATTTACTAATCTAGAATCAAGTAATGTTGAAAATTTAATATTTAATAGTAAAGAAAATATTTTAGCAAGAATGGAAATGTATTCAGAAAAAGCAAGTAATTGGGTTTTTAAAGAAGTTGTAAAATTTGAAATTCATACTGTTGAGTTTAACCCAACTAAGGGTTCATCTTATATTGATCTTCCTTCTTGGATAAAAAATAAAAAAGCAATTGTTAATCTTAAAAATAAAGATGACAAATGCTTTCTTTGGTGTATACTTAGATATCTTCATCCAAGAGATAGAGATGAAGAAAGAATAAACGATTTAAAAAAGTATGAGTTTTCACTTAACACTAAAGGAATTACTTTTCCAATGAAAGTAAATAATATCACTCAATTTGAAAAACTTAATCCAGATATTTCAGGAATAAATGTTTTTTCTGAAGATGGTAAAATGGTTATTTATCCTTTGAGAGAGGCAAAGAGAGATTGTAAAAATACTATTGATTTATTTTTGTACGAAGAAGATGGTGCCTCACATTATACTCTTATTAAAAATTTTCACAGGTTAGTAAGGTCTCAAAAAACTACAAGTCATAATGGTAAAATATTTATTTGTAAGAGATGTTTTAGTCATTTTACAAAGGAAGAATTATTAGATAATCATATTAAATATTGTAGTAATAATGCAACAGCGTTTGTAAAAATGCCTGAACCAAACACAATGCTATATTTCAAAAATTATTACAAAAAACTACCTATTCCTTTTGTAGTTTATGCAGATTTTGAATGCTTTACCAAACCAATGAATAGTTGCAGTCCTAATCCAAAAGACTCTTATAATTACAACTATCAAAAACATGAACCATCAGGATTTTGTTTTTATGTAAAGGGAATAGTAGATAAAAAAATTAAACCAATTATTTATACAAAAACTTCTGAAGATGAAGATATATCAAAAGTATTTGTAGAAAAACTTGTGGAAGTAACTAAAGGAATTTATAACGATTTTTATCAAAAACCAAAACCTCTTAGACTAACTAAGGAAGAACAAAAATCATTTGAGAAAGAATTTATTTGTCATATTTGTAGTCGTGAATTAAAAGGTGATAAAGTTAGAGATCATTGTCATTTTACAGGTCAGTATCGCGGAGCAGCACATAACAAATGTAATCTTATGTGTCGTAAACCAAGAGTACTACCAGTTATATTTCATAATCTTCAAGGTTATGATGCTCATTTGTTTATAAAACAAATTGCTAGATTAAAAGGAAAACTAAACTGTATTCCATCTACGGAAGAAAAATATATTTCATTTTCAAAAAGTATTAAAGTTGGTGAGTGTTATTGTTCAAAATTTGGAAAAATGATTGATGTAAATTTTGAAATAAGATTTTTAGACTCATTCAAGTTTCTTCAAACATCACTTGCCAATCTTGTTTCAAATTTATCAAAAGAAGATTTTCATATTACAAAACATGTGTTCAAGAAAATTGTAGATTTACTAACTCGTAAGGGAGTTTATCCTTATGATTATGTTTCATCACTTGATAAATTATCAGAAACACAACTTCCATCCAAAGAGGAATTTTACTCCCAACTTTATGATGAAGATATTAGTGATGATGATTACCAACATGCAATTAAAGTCTGGAATACTTTTGAATGTAGAACAATAAGAGATTATCACAATCTTTATCTGAAATCTGATGTATTACTTCTAGCAGATGTATTTGAAAACTTTAGGAAAACTTGTCTCAAACATTACAAATTAGATCCAGCTCATTATTACACATCTCCAGGTTTAGCTTGGGATGCATGTTTAAAAGAAACAGGTCAGCATTTACAGTTATTAAATGATTATATGTTAATGATGTTTGAACGAGGAATACGTGGTGGAATAACACATATATCAAAAAGATATGCAGAAGCAAATAATAAATATATGAAATCTTACAATCCTGTAAAGGAGTCAACATTTATTCAATATCTCGATGCAAACAATCTTTATGGATGGGCGATGTCTCAAAATCTTCCAACACATGGATTTAAATGGATGAAAAATATAACAAAAGAAAAGGTAATGGATATTCTTGAGAAAGCAAATCATAGTATGTCAAATCTTGGGAAAAAAGGATATATATTTGAAGTTGATTTAGAGTATCCTCCTCACCTATGGGAATCACATAATGACTATCCTATTGCACCTGAGAAGATTATTGTTAATGGTGTTGAAAAACTTATTTGTCATTTTAAACCCCGAAAAAATTATGTTGTGCATTATGGAAATCTTAGACAGTATCTTGAGTTGGGAATGAAGATTACTGCTGTTCATAGAGGAATATCATTTTATCAGTCTTCTTGGATGGAACAATATATAAGAAAAAATACAGAACTTCGAAAAACAGCAGCTAACAGTTTTGAGAAAGACTTTTTCAAATTAATGAATAACTCAGTTTTTGGAAAGACAATTGAAAACATAAGGAAGAGACAAAATATAGAACTTGTTGATAATCGTAAAAAAGCTGTCAAGCTAACAAGTAAACCCAACTTTGATAGAGTGACAATATTTGATAAAAATCTTATAGCAGTTCATATGAAGCGGACAGAAGTGTATTTTAACAAACCAGTGTATGTTGGTCAAGCAATTTTAGATTTATCAAAAACATTAATGTTCAATTTTCATTACAAATATATTAAAGTAAAATATGGAAACGATGCAGAATTATTGTTTACAGATACGGATTCATTGATGTTTCAAATTAAAACAAAAGATTTTTATAAAGATATAAGTCCTGATATTTTAACCAAGTTTGACACTTCAGATTATCCTTCAAATCATAAATCTGGAATACTAACAGGTGTTAATAAAAAAGTGATTGGAATGTTTAAAGACGAAGTAGCTGGAAAACAGATAACACATTTTGTTGGATTGCGACCCAAACTTTATAGTTTTAAAATTGAGGAGGAAAGGGAAGTAAGAAAGTGTAAAGGAATAAAGAAAAATGTTGTAAAAAAGAAAATAGATTTTGATGACTATGTTAATTGTTTATTCTTGGATAAAAAACAAATGAGATCTATGAAGATAATAAGAAGTGAAAATCATGATATATATTCGAAAGAAGTAAATAAAGTAGCGTTAAGTAATGAAGATGATAAAAGAATAGTCTTAGATGATAAATTTCATACTTTGGCTTTTAGATAAAAAAACATTTTAAAAGTAAATAAAGTATAAATAATAAATGTCTTATACAGAAGAAGAAATAAAAAAATATATGAGTATAGTAAATAAATATAAAGTCGAAAGGAAGGAGGGTAAACGGGGATGTTCAAATTGTTCAAATACTGAATTTTTTACAATAGATTCTGGGTACAAAATTTGTGATGAATGTGGTACACAAAACGGTCATGTATTAGGATTATTTGATGTAAAAGATTTGGATAGGCTGCATTATAGAAAAAATAGTATTTACCATAGGAAATACCACTATGAGAAAAAGGTAAATGAAATTTCTAAAAGAATAAAACTAAATGATGAAGAAAAATGTGAACTTTACGATAAACTATCAAAAATAGATAATCGTATCATGGAAATACTAAACAAGCAATACTTTAGAAAGAGAATGATAAATATTAATTATTTAACTAAAAAAATTTTGGAGGAGATGGGTTGTAAAAAGTTTAAACTTATTGAACTTAAGATTAGTTCTCTAACTTTAGAGGTTTATGAAAAATGGTGGAATTTTTATAAAGAGTTAAATTGAAAGTTTAAAGATAATAATTAAATAAATAAAATGACTTCTAATTCTAGTCAAATTTACTCAATAATATTTCAAAAAGAATATTTCCCATGTAACAGATTTGAAATAGGAAATAATATTAATAAAAAGGTGTACATTTGTCACAGTGATAAAATATTAAAAGAATTTTTAGAATCTTGTAAAGAAGATGAAAGTAATTTAGTTTATGATTATTTTAATTCTTATCCAGATCCTAGAGTAATAGTACATGGTAATTTTTACGATAGGACATATAAATTTCATTATAAAGAACCTAAAGTGGATGACAATAGATATAATAATATTAGTTCAGAAGAAATGGATAAAAAAGTAAAAGAAATAGCTAGAAGATATTTAGATGATGGTTATGGATCAATTAATATACTAAGTTTAGTTGGAAAATAATTTTATATTTGAGAGGGAGGTTAAATTAACTTTATATAAACATTAAAATAAAATGCAAATACAAGTTAATCCTCGCTCTTTGTTAAATCTAGAACATATCTGTGAAGTTTTATACAAACTTCATCCATCTGTTTTAAATGACTTGGTTGAAATGGAAAGATCTTTTTGGAGATTTCTTGGTGCTATAGATTTAGCTAATATAACACTAGAAGAAAGAGAATTTTTAGCTAGTACTGCTAAGAAAGTAGATTACTCAAAGGAACCTGAGGAACCTGAGGAACCAAAGGACCTAATTAAAATAATAGAGGATTTGAAAAAAGATAACGAGAGAGCTCGTTTTGATAATCTAAGAAGATATATTCAACTAGATACTGATGAATACATTCCTATGAAATATTATGTTGAAGTTGAAGATCCTGTAATAGGAAGAAAACTAAAAGAATTGGTTGAGGCACTTGAAAAAACTCGTGCTCCAGCAGAATTTTATTTAAATAAAAAAGAATTAGATGAAGATGCTTATTTTGCTGAAGGTTATGGTCTTAAAATGAATGAGGAACAAAAAAAACAATTGAATGAATTTATTTATGAAAAAGATGTTAAATCACTTGTAAAACTTTTAAGAGATAAAAAGTTATATCCATAAATTTTATATTTCAAAAAATATAAAATTTAATCTTTTATATTTTGAGAGGGGTCCCTTAATAGATAATTATCAAATACTCTACCCCTTATTAGATATTTATAACCATTATCAAATACTCTAAATATATCTAAAAATGAATCTTTTTTACAATCCAAATCACCATCAATTTCCTCATCTAAATTTAAATTATTAAGAGTTATATATATTCCACTTGTATCAATACCATCATCTTTCATTACTTCATCCACAAGTTTTGAAGTGTATTCAAATTCTCTTTTATTAAAAAAACATTCTAAAAATTGTTCATGTAAATCATTTTTTTCACCTTTTTTGTTTGTGTAAAGAATATGATTAAAAACAAGATTATTAAGAAATTTTTGTTTTTCTATTTTAATTTCTTCAAAATTATTTATAATATACTCATTATGAAAAAAATCAAATATTTCTTTTAGTATTTCTTTAGCAAGACGATCTACATCTTTTTTCTTTATAACTACTTCTTCCATTTTGTTTAATGATTAGATAAATTTATCTAAGGGAGGGGTGTTAGGGGAACCGTAGGTTACCCTTATATTAAACCTTTATGAAAACACCAGTAAATTATTCCAGTAAGATAACCAAGTACTTCACATTCTTTGAAAGGTGAGTTGATAGCATATACACATCCTCTTCCAATGTGGTAGTGTTTCCAGAAAGCTTTAAAAGCGAGACTAAATATTAGATGATTTGTAATTATATTTGAATCTGAATTTAGGTAGTGTCTTGCTTCTGTCAGTCTGTAAATAATTTGGTCTATATCTAGTTTTTGTATAAAATACTTTGAATAGAGAAACTGGTAAACCAAACAAGCTTTAATATAGTTATCTGGGTAAAGAGGAGTTTTATAAGTTGGAAAGTAAAGATTAACATATTCCACTATTGTAGTAATCATTTTATATTATGTTTAGAGTAAAAAAAATATAAAATTTGAATTTTAAGCTTAAAGAGATAAAAGCATAAATAAAAATGATGATTGAAAAAGATTTTATAAATAGACACCTTGGAATAAAATTTAAATCATATGTTGATGAAGACTGCAATGTTTGGTTTAAGGGAAAGGAGGTTGCTCAAAACCTTGGTTACAAAAAAACACGTAATGCAATAGAAAAACATGTAAGTAAAAAATATAAAAAGGAGGCCCCAATTCAGGGCCCCCTTGGAGGAGAACAAAATTGTATAATAATTAATGAACCAGGGTTCTATGAACTTGTATTTAAATCTAAACTACCAACTGCTATTTTTTTTAGAGAATGGGTGTTTTCTATAGTTCTTCCTTCTATTAGAAAATATGGTTACTATAACAAATTTAAAAAAGAAAATAAAAGATTAATTATAGTAGATGGAGTAGAATATTATAAACAAGTAAACCCAACTTTGATAGAGTGACAATATTTGATAAAAATCTTATAGCAGTTCATATGAAGCGGACAGAAGTGTATTTTAACAAACCAGTGTATGTTGGTCAAGCAATTTTAGATTTATCAAAAACATTAATGTTCAATTTTCATTACAAATATATTAAAGTAAAATATGGAAACGATGCAGAATTATTGTTTACAGATACGGATTCATTGATGTTTCAAATTAAAACAAAAGATTTTTATAAAGATATAAGTCCTGATATTTTAACCAAGTTTGACACTTCAGATTATCCTTCAAATCATAAATCTGGAATACTAACAGGTGTTAATAAAAAAGTGATTGGAATGTTTAAAGACGAAGTAGCTGGAAAACAGATAACACATTTTGTTGGATTGCGACCCAAACTTTATAGTTTTAAAATTGAGGAGGAAAGGGAAGTAAGAAAGTGTAAAGGAATAAAGAAAAATGTTGTAAAAAAGAAAATAGATTTTGATGACTATGTTAATTGTTTATTCTTGGATAAAAAACAAATGAGATCTATGAAGATAATAAGAAGTGAAAATCATGATATATATTCGAAAGAAGTAAATAAAGTAGCGTTAAGTAATGAAGATGATAAAAGAATAGTCTTAGATGATAAATTTCATACTTTGGCTTTTAGATAAAAAAACATTTTAAAAGTAAATAAAGTATAAATAATAAATGTCTTATACAGAAGAAGAAATAAAAAAATATATGAGTATAGTAAATAAATATAAAGTCGAAAGGAAGGAGGGTAAACGGGGATGTTCAAATTGTTCAAATACTGAATTTTTTACAATAGATTCTGGGTACAAAATTTGTGATGAATGTGGTACACAAAACGGTCATGTATTAGGATTATTTGATGTAAAAGATTTGGATAGGCTGCATTATAGAAAAAATAGTATTTACCATAGGAAATACCACTATGAGAAAAAGGTAAATGAAATTTCTAAAAGAATAAAACTAAATGATGAAGAAAAATGTGAACTTTACGATAAACTATCAAAAATAGATAATCGTATCATGGAAATACTAAACAAGCAATACTTTAGAAAGAGAATGATAAATATTAATTATTTAACTAAAAAAATTTTGGAGGAGATGGGTTGTAAAAAGTTTAAACTTATTGAACTTAAGATTAGTTCTCTAACTTTAGAGGTTTATGAAAAATGGTGGAATTTTTATAAAGAGTTAAATTGAAAGTTTAAAGATAATAATTAAATAAATAAAATGACTTCTAATTCTAGTCAAATTTACTCAATAATATTTCAAAAAGAATATTTCCCATGTAACAGATTTGAAATAGGAAATAATATTAATAAAAAGGTGTACATTTGTCACAGTGATAAAATATTAAAAGAATTTTTAGAATCTTGTAAAGAAGATGAAAGTAATTTAGTTTATGATTATTTTAATTCTTATCCAGATCCTAGAGTAATAGTACATGGTAATTTTTACGATAGGACATATAAATTTCATTATAAAGAACCTAAAGTGGATGACAATAGATATAATAATATTAGTTCAGAAGAAATGGATAAAAAAGTAAAAGAAATAGCTAGAAGATATTTAGATGATGGTTATGGATCAATTAATATACTAAGTTTAGTTGGAAAATAATTTTATATTTGAGAGGGAGGTTAAATTAACTTTATATAAACATTAAAATAAAATGCAAATACAAGTTAATCCTCGCTCTTTGTTAAATCTAGAACATATCTGTGAAGTTTTATACAAACTTCATCCATCTGTTTTAAATGACTTGGTTGAAATGGAAAGAT
>CALNXI010002937.1:5000-17500 GCA_942486025.1 Porites evermanni
ATTTTCTGACTTAGCTTCACTCTAATTTATACTGTGTTAACATTTTAGCGAGTGGAAATTCGATACTCACGGTAGTAGGCAGTTTGCTAATCATTGTAAATTCGGCATATAGACAGACATTCTAACGGTGAAATCATATTTTGGTGGTTAAATTCTATATATTAAATGGTAGGTATGTTTCAAGTAATTTCTAGAATGGTTGAACTCTCTTTGGTAAAGAATGTAATAATAGTTAAAAGGTCGGTTTGCAGTAATACTTTGTTACTCGGTCACCATGGTAACAAAGGAACGAATTAAAAATATACTGAAATTAAAAATATTTTCCTGTTGTTGTGGTTTAAACAAGTTTTAGGAATGAAAAATGCAAGTGTATAGTAGATTTAGCCAGACCTGAAAGGTTTTTTAAGCGTGTCCTCGCGCAAATCATATTACCGACTAGAAATTTCTAAACCTCTATAAACGGATAAACATTTCTTGATAACTATTCCACTAGTCTAAGATATTTTGAGTTTTGTACTAATTTTTCTACAATTTTGGGGGATTTTCTTTTTCACAATTTATCCCCAACATGTTGTCATTACTGTTAGAATTAAAAACTGGTCTCCTGAAAATTTCGCTATAAAGACAAAGCGTCCCCAGCATCTTGTTCTCCAAGAACGGTTATTCCATTTCCTCAAACTTTAGACAGCAACCATCAGAGCAGCTTACACTTACAGAGACAAACTGGATGTAAAACTGTGTCTATTTTCAGTTCTTCATGTAATTATATTTGCTATTCCAAGTTATGAGACCGCTTAGGTCTTGCGCGCGTTAGAAAAAAACCCACACGTATAACAGTCTTTGAAAGTTTGTAGTATATTGTTAATGTTGTTACAAAATAAAATGAAGTTTTGACCGTTCGAGAATGGGTCTTTTAAATAGCTTTGTCATGAGAGTTAATTCAAACAATGGGAACCACCACCAAACTGACTGAATTTGGATGTAACTGCTTAAATCGTGACAAGAAGATCTAAAGAACAAAGCAACTACCAAAGGAGGAACGGATGGACAAACTTGAAGAAGATTGGACTGGATTGCAACTGTGGTTTTTGAAAACTTGTTAGCCTAACAGTTTTTCAAAGTTCATTTTTGTTCTTTGTAAAGTTTGATATACTGCTTGGGAGAGATATTTGTGAGTGGAAATTTCTAAAGTTCGATAATGAAGAAGGACTCGCATTTTAAAGTATAAACCGTCGGACGTCCATGCAAACCCTACCGTAGTACGTGAGGAGGTGGGGGTGCTTGGTATCCCTCCCTAGTGTTTTTTTTGAACAGTTTCTACTCTTAATAAATAACCTGTTATGTCGTCTACAAGATAATGTAAATACTATGGCTTGAATATGCCAAAGAGGTGCTGGGGGCGAGTGTTGTCATCCAACATGGCGGAATTTTTCAGATTTTTAACTTTTCCACAATATTTTCTGTTTCTCCTTGAAAATTTTGAGTCTTATTCAGAAAATGCGCTTTTTAATAGCTTAGTATGTAAAAGATGCTCCATAATGTTACTTTACAAGCACTTCTGACTTACATAAATGTCTCAAAGATAAACAAACAGCTACTAAAGAGCACAAGTGCCCAAATAAAATCCTTTAAATAAAAGTGATGAAATCTTAAAAAAAAAAAAACCGAACTGTACGTCAGAGGATTGCCACAATGAACCAGATAAAGAAAATGAAACAGAGTTACAATGGCATCGCTTTTGTTTTCTCAGTTTGGCATAGCGGTCAGTCATTTTGCAAGAGCAACTTTATAATAGTTACTAGTTGCCATTAACGTGGATAACCTTGTGCGCAACGCCGACAAAAGGCATGGCCGTTTTCAATGTACGACTTATAGAACAAACAGAAAATTGTTTAAAGTGGCTGGGTATTAAGTTCTTTCAAAATTTTTGCATGATCTAATAGAAATTGCCTTACTGTAAATCTTAAATGCGAGGTCATAGCAAGTTGCGTGTTTGTGGTTTCTATTTTAACTTGCAATATTTTCAAGACACTGCATGTTTCCACGATTTCCTCATTCTTTTTGGTCAAGCAATATTCGAGCTTTAACCTTAGGGTTAAGGGAGAAACTGATCGTGTATTCAACATCTTAAATTTACTGCGCATGCAAAAGATGCATCCCGAGTGAACTTTTAAAAATGTCATGTCTCATCAACGTTTTCCTAAGAAAGAGTTGGATTTCTCGCAGTCTTTCCTCTCAAAGGAAATACTGTACCTGAAACACTTATCTGTAATAAATGGAGATCCTTGGGCGTGGCCAAACTGGTATGGAACGGTCAAAGCCTAAGTACATGACCAACGCTTTTAAGAACACAGAAATGGTCTAAATCAAAGCATAAGTTAAGGAAACTGCCAAAAAAGTCATAGCAGGAATGTTTCTTGATGTTACATTAGTAAGAAAAAGCCATTACAGAGTTGACTCTACTGGAAACCCCGCCCTTATTTCAAAGTCACTAATTAATGAGTTTGTTTAAGATATTAGCATTTCATGATACAAATTGACCTATGGTCATGAAGTAGATTTGCGATCAGCAGCTAATATGTAACAGATTGTTACAATTGCTATAAGGTGAAGCAGGCGGAAGTTAGGCGAAAGTTATAGCTTCAGACGAAGGAAGTTGACGTTAACGAAGCAGGTGAGTGGCTGGAAACAGGTGTTCAAGTCCAAGAGATGGCGCTTGGTCGTGCAAATACTAAAGAGAATCCTGAACAAGAGAAACCTTAAGTCAAATTATACCAAAACAGTGGTTTCAAAAAAAGAAGGATGGCGGAATGAAACTCATGCAAATTCAGGAGCTGAAAAAACCGTTTTGTGTGCAAAGAAGAAAATGAACTGACATCATGTAAAACTTAGAATGAATCAACAGTAAATGGAGGATGGGAATTAGCGAAGAAGCTGGTTTTGTGTTTTTGGTGCCTCTAAGGGGGACATCGGGATGAACGGTGCTCATTAAAAGGGACATGTCGAGTGGAAGGGTGTGTCACCGACACTCCCACCCACAACTTCATGCAGCCATAGAGCCACCACAGTTGAACCTGTCGGCTAAGACACTCCGTCCCTAGCAAGGAGTTACAGGATAGACTTCAGCAACTGGGACACCAAAATATCACTCGAATTGAAGAGTGAAGTCTACCACAGCCTGCAGATGAAAATGGTAATATTGGAGGGGGGAAATGGGCTAAAGATCAAAGCAAACGGCTTGGTTCTGGGTCGTCTCCCTTAAGAAGGAGATCGCTGATACATTGGGTTTGAAGGCTACGTGTAGATCACTACGGGTTGCTGTTTTGGGAGCGAAGTCGATTGTGACGGATAGCAAAAACTGTAATTGTTCGCCTAGAGAGCGTTAAAAAGCACGTAGTTCTGTGGACAACCCCAAAAATGTGTGAAATGACAGCAATTGATTGGTAACCCAATTCAAGAAAACTAGATCATCTTCGCTATCTGGAGATCATAAAGCCTGTTGAACATGGAGAAGTTAAGTTACTGATTGGAAGTGATCATTATGAGGAACTCCTTCTACCCCTTATATATTACATAGTAAGCCGGGCGAGCCTGTAGGAGTGAAGATACCACTCGGATGATTAATTGCTGGATATTTGTCGTCGGAGGTAGCCAACGAGTGCCATGCTGCTAACCATGTCTACACATTCCCTGCAACTTTTGCTCCAAAAATGAGGGCCAATGAGCTGATGCGGATGACTTAGGATGAAGAAGTGGTGGGAATCACCGATCAAAACAAGCCTTTGACAGCAGAAGAGGTGCCTGCTACCCGCAAGGTGGCAGACTCAAGGCGTTATATGCTGAGGGGCGCTGTAAAGTGGCTATTCCATGGAAGGACGGTAAACCGCCGTTATACTGCAACAGACAGATTTTACTTGATGCAATGGCCGAACGTTACTGAGAAGTACTGCCAGGTGATGGAAGCAAATGAATCCAAGGGTTGCATCAGGACTCTGGAGCCAGGAGAAATTGATGATGGCCCAACTGAAAGTTGGGTACCTACCTCATTTTCTGTAGTGAGAGAAGACAAAGAGACTACCAAAGGGAGAAGAGTTTTCGATTCAACAACCAGATATGGCAGAATAAGCCTTAATGATACCATGTTGTCTGGACCTTAACTGCAGCTAGATGTTTTTGATGTACTATTGCGTTTTCGCAGTGATGCTGTAGCCCTGGTAGCAGATCGATCTGACGAAAATGTTCTCACAAGTCACCATGGCAAAGCAATACAGACGGTTCTACCGCCTCCTGTGGAGATGGTTAGTCCTCTCGAGACCTCTGAAAGTCTATAAAGCAATAAGATTGATGTTTGGTGACCGCGTCTCACTTTACCTTACCCAGTATACTTAGCGAAAACATGCAGAAGATAACAGAAATGACTACCCGCTAGTAGTAGCCATGGTCCCTGACAAATTTGCGTGGTTGACGTAATGACTTCCTGGGAGACTGAAGATGAACCTCGAGACCAGCTTAGAAAGTTGCTCGGCAAGGCAGGCTTCAAAATACGAGGTGGACTTTAGGGCCTTATATGGGGAAGGAGAATACTATATCAAAATGGATCAAGCTAGACGTCGATGAATTTAAATTAAAAAGAAATTTTTGCAGCGTTTTCGATGGCCCTCAACCCCTCCCTAGTAATAAAGCAAAAAAAAAAAATAGCAGTCTGTGAGCGAAGGGTGGCTAATAAACATAAAGAACATAAACACCATAAGCTTGTTGGTTACTGAACTCGTGTTGTAGTTTTTGAACTATTGTGTCTTCTCTGAACTACGCTGAAAACTACACTATTGTGTTTTTATTGAACTGCACTGAAAACATTGTTGACTTCGCACTCAAGAAAGACTGCTAATATTATTAGACGAGGAGTAATATACATATTCTTATTAATTTGTGTATCTCTATTGAACTGAAGTTGTGGTCACTGAACTGTTTGTTTTTACTGAACTTAATGCACACAAAAAGCAAGACTAATTTGAATTCTGCAGAAGATGCGACTCGAGAGCCACACGTGAAGGTCCTGCAAGTGATTTATCACTGGTCAGTGCACCTGAGTTTCTGTTCCTAGCACGAAGATGACCGGCCTCAAGGAAAATGTATAGTGTATAAGGAGGGTTCAGAATAGTGTCTAGCTCAGATAGTCAACCCGGAGATGACCTTTATGTTAGAGGTTTCAGAGCCATTGATTGATACACTAAAGTACGCCAGATGGAACCGACTTTAAAAAGTTAAAGAGAACCGTAGGTGAAACAAGCGCAACAGTGGGAAAGATTTCCTGAAGATAGGAAAAATTTGATTGGATGTAAAAAAATTAGAAGGCAGAGCCACTTGAAACCTCTGACGCTGTCTTTCTTCACCTGTTGTTCCATTGTATTGAGAATTACTCGAGCAATAAATGGATTTGAACCAAATTTGTTGATAGCAATTAAGTATCAGAAACGCGCAAACTGAGGAGTAATTTGGCAGTTGGATTTTTTTATTGTTTTCATGCTCAGGAATAGTAAAAAAGTATTCCAGGGGCAAATACAACACGGCTGTTCTCGTAAGTTGCAAATCAGTCCTTGTTGAGGAGACCACTATCTTTACTATGTTATATTTTTTTCTTTTACAGATGTTAGCGCAAGGAAGAATTTTCCTTGTATTGATTTTGGTAACAGTGTGGACAGTTGCAGGCAAGTAAAATTATGATCCTTTTGTATTGTCGTCTTTTACGGTTTTTCTTATCTCTGTTATGTATTAACAAACCAGCTAGAAGTGCCAGTTTATTTTCTTGTAGCTTGTAAATCAGCCGCTGCCATAATCCGTTTGGGAAATCTACCGTGATAACACTGAACATAATTCGTATTAACCCTCAGACGTACAACGGGGGGGGGGGGGGGTTGCCACCCCCCCAAGGTTTTTCTGATTTTTTTCCTAGACGATAAAACATCAGCACCTGAAGTTTTCTTTAGCTGTTCGTTTATCCTCGCCCGCATTTTGAGACAAGTTTAGTAATGATCAGTTACTATGGTTACGAGATATGACGTCATAAGTAGCAGGTGGTCATGCCGTTTTTGAGTGAGAAAGTATGTTTTTTCAACGTTTTTCAGGAATAAAAGTAAAGTTTGTGGATAAAATGATGCAAAGTAATTATTTTTATTTTATTTTTACCTAAATTTAATTTTTGATAAAATCCAAGATGGCTGCCAAGATGGCGACCATGTTTGGTGACGTCACAGACCTCCAGCAGCGCCACCACCAATAAAATATACCTCAACCTGTAGAGAAAAGATGAAAGGCTTTCCACTGAAGGCAAAATCGTTTCGAAATACTGCAATGTATCAAAAACTCAAGGAGTGGGGGGGAGGTTCAATCAACCCCCCCTTGTACCACGGTGGGGTATGACTTTGCGTGTATGTCCGAGGGTTAATGCATCCTTCCATTGCTCTAAAAAGGTTATTATTTTTAATGAATGAAAGAGCAGGTCACTGAGGTGAAACAGAAGGTCACTATTAAGAATAATGACCTACTGTTCCATATCAGTGACTACAATAATAACCTTTATTATTCATTCAAAATATTTTCCCGATTCTGATTGGCTAAAAGCACACGTTTATTTCACCATAACCAGTTACTGATGACCAAATTTGGAAAAATTTTGTGTTTAACGAGGAAATGACGTCAAAAATGCAGCGTTTTCGCAGGTTAAGGCATCGTTAACCGAGAAGACCTGAGGACGAGGCTGAGTTATTTTGATTGTGAACTTGAAAAATGGCGGACATTTCACTCTTTTCAAGAGTAAGAATAGGTGAAAACATAGCTAAAAACATGGCAAGAACAGCAAGAAGACAACTCGAAGGGCGACATCTACTATTTGGAGAATATTTGCGGAGCTGGACAAACCTAAACGTGCACTACCGAAGATGAACTTAACATCGATGGATCGATGGAGGTTAGCATGTTTTAGCCATGTTTTTAAAGTAGGAATTATTTTGAATGAATAATAAAACAATTATTGAATTCGTCTTTCGTATCATATGAAGAATTATGGAGATCTCGGAGGGTGTTATCCGCCTCGGCCTACGGCCTCGACGGATAACACCCTCTTCGATCTCCATAATTCTTCATAAGATACTCAGCCTCATTCATTAATTGTTAAGTACCGCTGGTTCTAAAACAATGGAAAGGTGCATTAAATCGGATAATGCCCTCGCTCTTTAGCCTTATGCGCCGTTGCTTTGTAAGAAGCCTTGGGCTCAGACATTCTCCTGTATGTATTACATTGCATCTTTACGTAATGTATTATTAACCCTTTTTAGTTTATGTAGCTTCGTTACTAGATCACAAGGATTTCTCTACTTGCGTGACTTTCAGAACTTTGCCTTAAACCAAACAACCTTCTTGATTAAGCACTATTGAGTCTATCATTAAAATTATAAAAATAAGAGTCTGCATTCTGAAAACGAAAAACGTACAAAAATTTGCATTCGACCACTGCGGATCCATGTTTTGTGCCATTTAGCTCAGAAGTTGCGTTTGATTGTCTCTTTGTGAGTTTCCAAGGAATTTGGCAACAGGGTTCGTGGTTTAAAGTTTTAGATTTTTAGAATTTTTATAACTATTGTCATCATCATAATTTCAGGTTAAGGTGTTTTAAATTTTATCATAATATTATCATATGAGTCCTCTACGTTTCCAAACCTCAACAAAGCATTTGTGGTGGGTCATGGCTATGCTCCAGTCCCGTATAAGCTGGTTTCTAAAATTACAGCAGAACATTTTGTAGACTTGGCTGACCTACTTCCGGATAATATCCGGGCTCAAGAAAACGAACCCCAAGCGTTTTTGGAGGGAAAGCTGCTCGTTTCAGGGTCTAAAAAACGGGTCATCGAAATAGCAGACATCGTCACCTGGAAAGAAGCCTTCACAATCTTTTCTATGATTCTTTGCCACACCTTCCCCTCTCGCTGGAAAGATTTAAATCAATACAAGTTACTCATTATTCAGACAGCAAGGCACTTTTCTGACAAATCGTGGCTCCTCTACGACATCGCCTTCAGAA
The DNA here is from genome assembly GCA_942486025.1 of Porites evermanni. NCBI lineage: Eukaryota > Metazoa > Cnidaria > Anthozoa > Scleractinia > Poritidae > Porites > Porites evermanni. The sequence goes on from CALNXI010002937.1 coordinate 13,078, forward strand.
AAGAAGCCGCAGCCTCAGGTTCAACCGACTGGTCTCGCATTCACCCAGACCTCCACAATTTTCACACCAGATCTCCGGTTACAACTTCAGTTGCTTCAGGTTCCTCAACTTCCTCTGCCTCGTCACTAACAGAGCCTCTCGGGTCTTCAGGCAACCCCCGGTCTAGCCAGTATTGCCACTCCTGGAACGATGGGCGCTGTCGCTGGCCCTTCGGTCGCTGCCGGTTTCGTCACTCCTGTGAATCGTGCCATGGGGACCACCCCCGCATCCACTGCCTTCACAGGTCCGCACGGACAGAACGGTCCCGCTCCCCTTCTCAGTCAAAGGGGGGTCACCGCCGCCGCTAGGCCACCTCTAGCCAATTCAGCTGTAAATAGTTTTGTTTCTGTTCACGTTGGTTCTCATGGTAACTTTTCAGCGTTAGAGTTGCGTTCTCCTTTTGTTTTACCTTCTCCGCAGCAGGGTCTGCCAAGTTCCAGTTATTCGTTGTGTTCTCCAGCTGTTTGTCCGTTAAGACCAGTTTCTCAGCTTACTCCCATTAATGTGGATAGATTCCAGCATGAACTCTGTCATCATCCTAACCCAGACAAAGTTGCATATGTGGTCCAAGGCCTTCGCGATGGTTTTCACCTAGGCTTCAATTAGAGTAACTCCCTGAAGTCGGCAACGGGGAATATGGCGTCAGCACTCCTAAACCCTCAGGTCATCGACAGTTACTTGCAATCGGAAGTTCAGACAGGCAGGGTGGCGGGCCCCTTTTCCCAGCCTCCCCTCCCTGTCCTCCATGTGAGTCGTTTCGGTGTCATCCCCAAAGGCCACCAACCTGGGAAATGGCGTCTTATCCTGGACCTGTCTAGCCCTGCGGGCCACAGTGTCAACGACGGAATTGTGGGCGAGGATTATTCTCTGCAGTACATGAAGGTAGATGACATTATTGCGGGCATAATGCGGCTGGGGCGGGGTTCCCTTATCGCGAAATTTGATGTGCAAAATGCATACCGTACTGTGCCAGTCCATACCGAAGATCGCCAGTTGTTGGGTATGAAATGGCGTGGTGCCTTTAATGTTGATATGGTCCTACCTTTCGGTGTAAGGTCAGCTCCATATATCTTCACATGTATAGCAGATTTAGTGGAGTGGGTGGCCAAGCAAAACTACGATGTCACCTTCCTGATGCATTACCTTGGTGACTTCCACATTCTTGGCCCTCCCGGCTCCTCTGTCTGTCAACACAATGTGGACAGGTCAATTGACTGTTTTTCTAAGCTTGGCATCCCCCTCCATCCAGACAAACTAGAAGGGCCATCGATGTGCCTAACCATCCTGGGCATTGAACTGGACTCTCTTAATCTGCTGGCACGCCTTTCTCGAGACAAATTTGATAGGATAACTGCCTTGTTGGAGGATTGGTCACAAAAGCGTTGGTGTAAACGCAAGGAACTGGAGTCTCTAATAGGTCACTTTCAGCATGCCTGCAAGGTCGTACCCCAAGGTCGCTCATTCTTGCGCCGAATGATCAACCTGCTATGTGCCTTTCGACGCGATGACCACCCGATTCGTCTCCATCAAGAGTTCTTTCTTGACCTAGCCAAGTGGCAAGAGTTTTTCCAGTCTTGGAATGGTTGCAACTTCCTTCAGTACCCCCAGTGGGCTCCACTTGCCGACTTCGAGGTTTCTTCAGATGCCTCTGGGGCTCTTGGTTACGGAGCAGTCTTCCAGGGTCACTGGTTTTCTGGTGCATGGCTCCCAACACAGGACTCTCAGTCTATCGAGTACAAGGAACTTTTCCCTATCGTCGTGACAGCTTACCTCTGGGGTCCCCAGTGGGCCTCCAAACGGGTCAACTTCCTATCAGATAACCGCTCAGTGATGGACATTCTGCGGTCTGGCACTTCAAGAGCTCCTACCATCATGTCCCTGGTTCGTTATCTGTCCCTGTTGGCAGCTCGTCACTCCTTCTCGTTCACTGCCTCCCCAGTTAGAGGGAAGTCTAACCCCATTGCTGACTCCCCGTCTCGCTTTCAGTTTCAGCGCTTTCGCCGCCGAGCCCCTCATGCTGACTCCATCTCAACCCAGATTCCGCAGCAGCTCCTCTCGGACTTGGAACTTCGCCGTCAGATAAATAATAGTAATAATAATAATAATAATAATGATGGTTTATTAAAATACACATGATGGCATAAAAACTATGAATTACAATGTGCTTACATAAGTTACAACTAAAAATAAAATTACATTTGTTTCAGAGGGACTGGGATTACAGGCTATTTATAAGTTATTTACAATTCAGTTATAGATAAAGGACAATACTAGAGATAACTAGACTCGTAAGATTAGTTCATTTTCGCCATTGCTGGGAAAAAACTAGAACCGAAGCGCTTTGTTCTATACTGGAAGCGGCTAGAACTGCTACTGTTCCTAAGACGGTAAGAGTGGCATTCAGATCGCACGGGAGGGAGAAGGCGGTGGAGCTGGCCATCCGGGTTATTTTTGATATTGTGCCACACTTAAAGACACAGGTGGGCGCGTCTATCCTCTAAACTGGTAATGTTGGTTTGTGCAAGAGCCTGTTGATAGTGGAGGTCAGGGTATACGATTCGCAGGGCCCTCTTCTGGATAGCTTCAAGCTGGTCAATGAGGAAGCGAGGAAGGCAAGTAGCCCAGACAAAAGTATTCCAGGACAGAGCGAACCAGGGCGCTATAGATGGTGACAAGGTCCACTGGAGGGACCCCAGCGCGCTTCAAGACCCTGAGAATGTGCAGTCGCTTAGACGCCTTGGAAACGATTTCGTTTGTGTTATCGTTCCACTTTAGGGTGTCACACAGGGTCAGACCAAGTACTTTGTAAGATGACACTGCCTCTAGAGGTAAATTATTGATGGAGAGCATTGGAGAGACAGGCTTGGTTTTGAGTGGACAAATGGTCATGATCTTGCATTTTTTAGGGTTGAGGTTCATGTTGTTCTGCTGGGCCCATTGCGAAATGCAGTTGATGTCGTTCTGCAGAGATGATGCCTCCCCCAAACTGGTGACCTCAGATGTTGTATCGTCATCGACGTACTTCCAGTGGTTCGAGCGAAGGGGATTGAATAGCCAGGTCATTAATCATTATCAAAAAGAGAATTGGACCCAATTTGGTGCCCTAGGGGACACCAGCATGTACGGGCATCCACTTCTATTTGACTCAGGGTCTTGCCCTTTCTACTAGGAAAGTTTATGCTTCAGCCCAACGCCGCTTCTTGGATTTCTGTGTTCAGGACAACAGCCTATCTCCTTCGGGATTAGCTCTTCCAGCCAGTGAAGACATGCTCATCCGTTTCTGCTGTCATCATGCTGATACTCTCCACCATTCATCCATAAAGGTTTACCTTTCAGCAATCCGGTCCCTTCACATTGAGGAGGGTCATCCTTCTCCGCTGGTTGGTTGACTTCGGTTACAGCGTGTGTTGCGGGGTATCAAACGTCACCAATGCTCAAATAGGCGGCAGCGCCAATCCATCACAATCGAGCTGATGCACATTATCTTCCAGTCCTTTAACTTCTCTGACTACAACCATACAATGCTGTGGGCTGCCTGCTGTCTCGGGTTTTATGGTTTCTTTTTTATGGTGAGTTTACTGTCAACTCCCCCTTCAAACCTGACATCCACCTTGCTGTCAGTGATGTCCAAGCAGATTCCCTAGTCAATCCAAGCAGCTTCAGGATTCATATTAAGTGCTCTAAGACAAACCCTTTTCGCCAAGGTTGCCATATTTACATTGGCGCTGTTAAACGCTATCTCTGCCCTGTGCGCGCTCTTACCCAGTATCTACACGTCCGTGGCTCAACTCCTGGACCACTGTTCCTTCTCTCTGATGGCACCCCTCTACATCGCCAATGGATGACATCCAATATTCAATCTATCATTTCCGCTGCTGGAGTCCCTGGTTGCTACACCGGTCATAGCTTCTGCATTGGCGCTGCTACTTCAGCAGCCTCTCGTGGCTTACCAGATCACCTCATCAAGAGACTTGGCAGATGGTCCAGCGATGCGCATCAGATCTATATTCACACTCCCGTTAGTACTATCGTGGGGGTAGCAAGCCTTCTCACTTGACAGGTATTTCTTGCGTATCTTTCTCTTTTCCTAGTTGTCCTTGTAGCGTGCCTCGGGACTTGGGTAGTTCGGGGCCAGGGCTTCCCCCAGCCCTGAGCCCCTCTTTCTGTCTCCGATCTGGCTGCGTCAGCTCGGAGAGTCCCTTCGGCTTGGAATGGGGGCTCATAGCTCGGTTGCGGGGATTTGCCAGCCATGGGGGCAGTTTTCTATCTAGGGGCTGGCTGGCCACAGTGGAAGCCCCCCGGGTATCCCAGGCACCCACCTTCCACTTAAGCGAGGCAGTTGGTTAAATTTGGTTAAATATAATTTAACTAAAGTTAACCACCA
>CALNXI010002937.1:22500-27500 GCA_942486025.1 Porites evermanni
CTTCCTGATTTTCTATGATGTGTTGAGGACTTAGTAGAAAGCCAAGTTATCGCCTAAGCCATAAACAGTTTTCAGAGGGCACATGAAGAACAGCGGGTCATCTTTGCTCAAAAATGTTGTGTCAAAAGAGTAATTAGCAGTGATTCGTCAACGAACGGGTTCTTTTAGTTAATAACTGTGTCACAGTCACACCTTAATAAACAGTTTTTGAATTCTTTATAAAGAACTCTGTTACACTCAAGTGCATCTCCTAAGGTCAATAGGGACGTGAGTGTCTCTTTAACACTGCATGTCTCGCTTGTGTGTACTAGAACTAGGGATTCCATCAATATCGACAATCGTGCGTATATATTATTATATCTCAGAAAAACGAGTACTCAGAGAGTAAAATGGCAACTTTCTCAGGTCTTTGTAAGGTCTTCAGCTGTTTCGTCCTTTGTATCTTCTGAGGAAGAGATTCTAATTTGTCACAGAAGAGGGATAAGAGGCAGCCCGGTTCAGTTTAGATTTAGCGAGAATACGGCTCTTTCGACTATGAAATTTGAGTTACTATGTTTGCAAAATAGAATTGCAGAGCGAAGCTAGTTCTTAAAGGGACACAGTCAGCTGATGCAGATGCGCATTAGATGCCATTTCCTAGCTGATTTGCATGTTAGAAGACGCGCATGAAACAGAAGTGAGAAGCGTATCTGGAGTACTCTAAGCAAACCTTGTAGAGTAGAACTAGTTACCAGCCGAAATCGTGATTATAGACCCTAAGCCATATCAGAGCACTCATTTGTTTTATATATATACCATTGAGAATTCACTGATGGATTTGTCCAGACATCGACGAATACTTTCGAACGTTAGTAGAGGTGATAAATTACGCGAAGTCTGAATCATTGTCGAAGGTTCAAGGCCGAGAAAGATTGATTTTCCACGTACACGTAACTACTTACATCGATTTCCCAAATATATAAAATGATTATTTGCTCGCCAGTGTATTTGATTCATTTCTCTTGTTATTTTGGCAAACGAAGGCGATTCCTCCCGCCCGGCGCCTACGCGTGTTCATGTTCCTCTGGATACTGTTTTTAACCAAATATGATAAAATATTGTAAAAGGATGAGTAAAAAAAAGAGGTTTTCAGTAAAAGATCGACGATCGAATAAAACAGTAGGCTAACTGAGCGGATTTCTAGATGTATCCGACGCGTACATTTAATTTCAGGTTGAGATAAACGCTTTTCAAACTTGCAAAACTAGTGTCCACGTCAGCGCGGTCCCATAGCTGACTGTGTCCCTTTAAAATCGATTTTCAAGTAAATCAAACTAAAGTAACGAACCATTTAAATGGAATATTTCGTTCGAAATTGCGTTTTACATCGATCAATGCAAAGTAAACATAGTTACCTAGAGCATGAAATGAAATGTTTTCTAAGGCATTGGCTAAGGAGCCAAAAAAAGTGGTGGCCATGTGAACACACCCGTTTTTTCAAGTACCCACGCTGGAATTCGGGCACGGTGCCGGTGCCCGAGTACAATTAAGGACGAGCTCGGGTAGAAATTAGGCACCGGTAAAAAAATTGTAACTTGACATTTCTTTACCCACGGAGCATTTAGGAGTTCTCAAGAAGTCGTCGAAACGTGTCTGTGCGTTCCAGATCGAAATGGAATTTGGAAGTGTTTATTTTTGAGGAGAGGGAAAACTGAAATACACGGAGAAAAACCTCTCGGAGCAAGGACGAGAACCAACAACAAACTCAACCAACATATATGTATGGCGTCGACGCCAGGATTCGAACCCGGACCACATTGGTAGGAGGCGAGTGCTCTCACCACTGCGCCACTCCGCATTTTTGTTAATTCTGGAGCAGTCCACTGCTTTGTAGCCGCTGCTACGTAAAAGTCATTAAAATATATTTGCCTGACTCTTAAAAAAAATGACAGAAGTGAAACAAACATTGCAAACAAATTAGTCACTCTGACGTCATTTGTCCCTCTGTAGCAGACCCAGTGAAAATCTACCCAGTGGCTCGATCCAGTCTGTCCAGTGATAATTTATCCTCCCCGATACCTGGCGAATAGTTTTTTTTACTCGAATACAATGATTTTTTGCTTTCCCGTTCACTTTCTATTGTGGCTTATACAAAATCCGAGTGTATTTCGTTATTCATATTTGTTCGAAAGAAGCAAAAATATAAAACATAATCACCATTGACAAAATCAGGTTTTCAAGGGTTTCATACCGGTAGAGATGTAAGGCCTGTTACTCATTTTAGCTTTTATGAGAGATACACAACTAAGAAGAAAAACCCAGTGCAAAATAGACAAGCCCGGTGACGTTTTCTCCGGTAAACCAGTGAAGATATAGATTTCACTGGTCATGTTAAAGAATGATGTTCATGATCATTAGCCGATACAATAGCGATCATTATAACCTCTTTCTGTTTATATGGAACCGAAGAGAATTTTTGTTTCTAATAACAAGTTAAGCATCAAAAGTTAGCCTGTCAAGAGAGTAAAGTTTGTGAGTTTTTGTTTTAAACATTGATTTTCTGACTTCCATTTGCAGTTGTCAACTCTGAAGCATGTTCCTTTGCTGTTAACGGATCCAGTGGGTTCATCAGCTTTAGCAGTGCAACCAACAAATTCACGCGTTGCACGTGGATCATCACAGCACCATCCAACCACACCGTCAAACTAACGACATTTCGTTTATTTGGTTCTTCCTATGATAAACCAGAGATCCAAGTTTACGACGGAAAAAGGAAAAATGATACCGTACTGGGAGTTTTTACTATCATACAGCCCTTCATCATACAAACAAGTGGTCGATTCATGATGTTGACTTTAAAAAAGAAGTATTGGTTTACCCCTTGTATCTTTAAAGGAGCATATGACACGAGTTCAAGAAAAGGTTAGCGATATTAAGTTATCAAAAGAACAGAATATGAACTGCATAAGAATGCTAATTACTCCTCTCTAAAATATATTCTTAGGGGCGCGACCGATTCGGAATAATGGATGCGTCTTAAAGGCTTTGAAGGTTTTGCAATTGATCCGCGAGTAAATCAATACAACTGTATTCTAAATGGTCTACTAATTGTGAGCCTAACACTTTTCTGTACTACACTAATTATCTCTAAGTGTAAAGAGCAAAGATTTTAGAAATGTCATGAATTACCGTAATTTACGAAAAATAGTTTGAATTCAATGCTACGGTGGCTCATAAGGACTAAACACTTCCCAGATTCCAAAACACTTCCCAGAATCCAAAACAGGTCCCAGAATCTGGATTCTGGAAAGTGTTTTTGAATTCTGGGAAGTGTTTTGGATTCTGGGAAGTGTTTTTTGGATTCTGGGAAGTGTTTTGGATTCTGGGAAGTATTTTTGGATTCTGGTAAGTGTTTTTGTATTCTGGGACGTGTTTTGGATTCTGGGAAGTGTTTTTGGATTCTAGGAAGTGTTTCGGAATCTGGGAAGTGTTTTGGCCTTACGAGCCACCGTACAATGCGATTGCATAAGCGAAAACTACCTTGAAAATAGTGAACTAAACCGTTGTACTGTGAAAAGAATTTGAAATCCCGACTTTACATTCGGTTATTGAAGTTCGTGTTTTTGTCCGATGTTGAGTTCAGGTCATTTTGCGTCAAATTTTGAGGTCTTAAGGTACGGATAAAAAAAATGAGCAACAAAAAAAAACATGCAACTTGTTTTGCAACATTGCTGCAAAACGAGTTGCGAGGCTATGTTCCGCGTTTTACCACCCACATCAAACCAGTCCTGCAACAAATAAGGTTGTTAACAGGTTTGAACGACGGTGGTAAAACGCACAACATCGCTTTTCAACTCGTTTTGCAGTAATCTTGCATAACAAGTTGGATGTTTTTTGTTGCCCGTTTTACCGAAGCTTTATAAGCGAACTAAGACTCCTCGAAAAATCATATTAAAGTCCGCGAATATTCAACGTACAGATTTATATTCGGTCTCTTTAAAGCTTAGGAAGTCTACTTTTCGGCGTTATTATTTTATCTTAGCGGCAAGCAATAGAAATTCCAGAGGGCAAATGCGACAGCTATACACGTATGATGCAAATGATGTAAATGAATCCACCCAACGATTGGTTGAAGACGGGAAGAGCACGGGACTCACAAGCACGCACGCGGCTCGTGGATTCTCTGTTCTGTATCACTTGTTCGCTCGAAAACAATGCATTCTCTTATCTGCATTATGTCATAAAAGTTACCTTAATCAACTATATGTTACAGTCGAACCTCTCTAATACGGACACCGAAGGGACAGAGCGAAGTGTCCGTATTAGAGAGGTGTCAGTATAAAAGAGGTCATTATGATGACGTCACTTCTTTGACTCCACTTACAGTTTTAAGTGTTCAGTAGCTGAAACCAGGCTTACACTCGGCTTTAAACTGCATTTAAGTCTATTAATTCATAGTACAAAAACACTTTCAGTAGCAGACAACATTGTACATATCAGCTACGTACATTCGTAGACAAATCACTGTTTTAAGATGAAACGAGCTACAGCGCAATGCTGCATGTAAAAAGTTTTAACGTAAAGCACAATTCTGAAAGTGTCTTTCGCTATTTTGCAAGTGCAGTTAACAGTAACTGGAGTACAAAATGTAATAGAAAAGATCTATATGCTATCTGTAGTTATTCAAGCCTTTAAAAAGTCGGTTATGTTCATCTGTACACATTTTGCAAATTAATTGTTTGGTATACAGCGACTGGGCAGACATCAGCCAGACTAGACGGGATTTACCCTGTCCAAATTCACCTGACTCTCCGTAATAGAGAGGTTACGTTTATGTGAATTTACTCTCTGGGGCCGAGATTTAGTGTCCGTTGTCCGTATTAGAGAGAGTCTGTATTATAGAGGGGTTTTTTAAGAAAATATATGAGAATTTTGTCGGGGCATTGAAAACTGTCTGTAATATAGAGGTGTCCGTCTTAGAGAGATGTCCGTACTGAGAGGTTCGACTGTACATGGATTCG
>CALNXI010002937.1:32500-37173 GCA_942486025.1 Porites evermanni
GTAATCCACAAATCAGTTAACTTAAGGTCACATTCATGTGACTTTTGAGGGAAAGGCGAAGTGATTTTAGATTAAAACATCTTACATGGAGTTGATAGCTTTATATCACTACGAGTGTACACCCAAAATATAGCAATCATTTTCGATCACATTCAAGAGCCGTAATGGCTCTTGATCACAGTAAATTAGGCGTGGAAAATAAATTCTTGAAAAACAAATCAGGCCGAATTTTTTGCGTTCGACATGTTTACTTCACAAAATCGTGCCAACAAATCTCTATACTTTTTATACATCACATCTGAGGTGAAACAGTACTATGAGGCGCTGTATTTATCATACAAACCTCGGAAAGAATGCAACATCTCACAATTATTCAAGACAAATTGCACTCATTCAATATTCAGGACGATCAATGGTGGGCTTTTTGCGAAACCGTTCAAAAAATTTCCAAAATCACCCAGTATACGGCCAGCCGGTTCTCCCTTTTGACAAGCGCCAAATTTGCAGCAGTGCGAGAGGTAGTAGGGTGTTTGAATGGACATCAACAGAGTTACGCTTCAACACAATAAAGAATTCATTATGTTTATTTTTTATTCAGTGATTTTTTAACGATGTGTAATCTTAAAAAGCGTTTGATACGCGCGGCTTACTCCTGCAAGCAATGTTCATGAACGACTGAAAACAAACGGAACACGGATTAAAATTTCAAGAGAGACTACTAACAATCAATAAAAGAAAAATAATTCGGTGAAACATTTACAGATCTTTACAGAGACAACAATTTTCATTCACGAAGTAATTAAAGTGTCTAAAAATCCTGAGTCTTTAAGCTTAAAACGTTTTTGTTTTAAGCCGGCTTCCCGGTGTTTGCTTTTTTCAAAGATGAACTCGTGGCAAGAAATCGCTCGAAGCTTTCTTTCTACAGCCAAATTTATAACGAGATATTCTTCGGAACGTTTCCCTTCTATTTACGGTGAGAAAATATATCTAAACACGTTATAAGTTCTGTAAGCCTATATCAAACCTGATATAGGTCAGAATCGCTTGAGACTTTTTAACCCTCCTACGCATCAAGCAAGGTAAAAAACAAAAACGATGCCATCTGAAAGCGACGCATTTCTCAACCAAAAACCCAATAAACAAACAAGCCATAAACAGAAGACTCTTCATAGCAACTATATTTCATTTTGTGCATCCAGTAGAAAAGACAGTTAAAAACATCACAAGTTGACACAAAACTCTGACAGCCCCAGCTGTCAAAGTAAACAAGTTTCAAGATGCTGCATAAATTACCCGCATAAACTCACCTGTCAAATTTTCCGACAAAGCGGCAAAGCAGATTTCGGGAGCTTTCTACTGACGAAACAAGAGAAGAAACCAGAAAATGCCATACCGGCAGCAACATAAAACTGCAAACTTTGGTTTTAAATTATTTAATGGTACTCCGAAGTTTCCTTACAAATTTAAAGAAATTATAAGCTTAATTCTTCCGTACGTCGAGCTGATTATGTAACAACAACAACAACAACAACAAAGTTTACCTTAAAAATTTTCAGAATGGCTTGCAAGTCCTTGCAGGAATAAGTTTCTAAAACCATTAGCAGATTTTTTGCGTGTTTGAGGAGCTTTTACACCTCTTAACACTTTCGCAAGTCCATAACGGACCATAACGGGCCTCAAGTGGATCCTAACAACAAGCGGCTTTCCATTGAACAACAACAACTCCCCGAAATAACTACCTTGCAATATACCAAAAACTACGCTAAAAATGGTGTAAAATACCAAAATTAAGAAAACCACGGTATGCTTTATACCCAAAATTAATTGTGATTGAATACTTTATACCCAATTTCAAGCATAAAAATATTGTATACCTGAAATTAAACACCCCAATTTATTATATACATACTGAGAAATACTCACCAAAAAGCTATGTCGTAAATTTTTCTACGCAAATTAGTTCTAGCCAATCAGAGGATGATACATCCAATCAGAAGCCACAGAGGTGTGTGAGTTACGCGCCAAAATTCCCGCCTTTTATTGCAGCTTGCAGCGCCGCTTCGCACACATTCAACGAGAAAAGTTTCACTCAAAGAGTTTTTCTCGCTTAAAAAGTGGAAAACAATTCGGAAATGGAGTGGAATAGTTTCGTTTGTTTCATTGTCGATAAAGAAAACGGTAGAGAGCTGGCGAAACAACAGCGGAAAGGGATAAACAGGACGAGACGTAAGCTTTTGTTGTGCTTTTTGTCGGAGCTACTTTGCCTTTCATTTAAGCTTAAGCTTATATTGAAACCGGCCATTTTACTTAAATTCACTCATTTTCAATTGTGCATTGAGAACAAACAATTAAGATTAATTGTAGTTCTTGGATTACCTCATATCCTTACGTCATTTATGTTTTTAACAAACGTTTTTACTAAAAAGCTGATACTTCGTTTTCGTTGTCATTTTGCCGTAACTGTGTAGCGGCAAATTTTAGCATTTTTGAAAGATTTAAAATAAAAAGGCCGCCAAAATGATGAATGTCTCAGTATGTATATAATAAACACAATACCACATGGAAAGTGCTTTGTACGGTATTTACACACTCGTTGTTTTTGTATCAGAAATCTTACTCGTTCGATTTCTGATACGTCAACAACTCGTGCGTAAATACCGTACGCCAGCACTTTCCATGAGGTATTCTCTATATACTGTATACGCAAAACCCATGGTCGGCCCTGAAGGGAATTAAGGGTTGGGAAATGACCTTAATGCTAGACGTCCCTAGACTGTGACTGCATGCTTATGTTAGAGTTTGTTCTACAGAATTGCAGCTGCAGCCTTGTGCGAAATTCTTCAACAGCTTCAAGTACGGCTTCTTTCGCCAGGTTGTGGTACTGATAACGGTCCTGATACCGTTTAATGAAATCACCAAGTCCGGGAGCTGACAACCAAAGTTGTGAATAAACAAAATAACCAGTATTTGGATTCTAACAGGGAAAGACCGTGTCTAAGGGTATCACTATCTTAAGCTATAGATTGTCTTTATTCACTCTATACCAGAGAGCTTTTGTGCAGGCACAAAAAGAAAGCATACTGGATAGGGCTACTGGTCACGCAAAGAAGGGTGAAGCAAAGCTGAGACGCGCCGATCTCTAAACAGGAGAGTCACCTACTGGATAGGTGTTCATACTTTACCGGATAGCTTTTTGTGTCTGCACGAAAAGCTATCCAGTATAGTGTGACCTTAGCCTCAATTATTGCTGTTGTTCTCGTTGTGGCCGTTTGCTACTTCACCCTTCCCCACCCCACCTAAATTGGATTGCGTGACTTACAAACGGCTTCCTGCAATTCGAGATTTGAGCACCGGCATTTTTGTGTCATTCTGTTGTAGCAATCAGATGTAATCTCTGGTAATATTTTCAGATACTAAACATTCTAAGCAATGTTAAACAAATGACTGAGCTGTCGAAAAAGATGCAGTCCTAATGAAAATCCCCTAAAGTGGATCAAAGAATTGTATTTGTCCTGTGAATAAGTTGACAGTTGGCGCGGTGTACAATTACACGCGCGTTACAAGACAAAGATCAAACTTCTCGATAATCGGGTTAAAATGGCCTTTGGACTCGTCTCTTACAGCAGATTTTAAGGTATGAACATTTAAAACGGTTTCCCATCTGCTTGTTTTAATCTACTGTGGGTTTAGACAAGTGAAGGGACTATTTTTTTCCGAATCGCAACTTCAAAGTTGACCGCGGAAGGTCAAATATCTGCATTTTTAACAGATTTTGTAAAGCTCTCGCGTCGCTAGTAATCATTTTCCCGAAGAAATTTTTACAGGAATCTGTAGACCATCCTTCTATCATTCAACCACCAGCAGTTCAATCGATTTGAAGGTTTCGCACATGGTGAAAATTATGTTTTTTCACGCATCACTTTTACTGAAGTAAATTGTATACCTTCGAAATTAAATTATCATCATCCTCGGAGACCCAGGGGCAGTCAGTCAGTTTTCAAGCACAGGCGGAAGAGCCCCTGGGTACCGACTCTCACCGGACCATTTCCAAACGGTCAAGTGAATGCTGGCTCCTGATTGGGCACAAAAAATGCTTTGTACTATTGTGCCCAATCGGGGAACAGCATCTCCTGAGTTCTTTTCGTGAGTTCGTACACGACGCGACAGCTATTGACTCGATCACGGCTTGTCTGGCTTATGCACCAAACAAATGCACTCAGTCAGGAAACTTTCAGTTTGATATAAACACTTTATTTCAAAATACTGGTTGGTTGTCTTTACACTAGGCTGTTAAGTAAGACTTAAGAGCCGCTAAGTTTTACTTAACCAAAAATGCGTGTGTGAAGGCCTAAGTAAAATCTCAAGTAACTTTGCTTTGCATCTCATTAAAGTCGGAAAGTTGAAACGATTCAAGAAAGTTTCAAGCGACTTGAAAACCATCCTTATGGCCTACTTAGCTGACTTGCGGTTTTGCGGTTTCTTGAGCTTTGAGAAAGGCGAGACATGTCAATCAATCTTAATTTTGTTGCGTGGGAAAATAACCTGAAGTAAAAAAGAATCGGTTGTGTGTGAAGCTTTATTTTACTTGAAGTAATTAAAATTTACTTGTCTTGAAATATTTCTTAGCTTATTTAGGCTCTAGTGTAAAGACTACCACTGTCTACCCGAAAACT